>JARKHS020007919.1:0-94876 GCA_030143305.2 Amblyomma americanum | reverse complement strand
AGTAGATGTGAAAACTATACTATCACCGCGAATACCTGATGGGAAAAGTGAAGGTGCAGACACACACATCACATAAACACCAATGCCGTTGCGAGCAAAACGAAGGAACAGACGAGCACATGGGCACCAGTGTCGGATTTTATTGTAATTAGTATTTTATTGCAATGAATTGCATGCTGCAAAGTGCGGCAACCAGGCGAAAATGTAGTTGGCACGTACGACAAAACTGATGGGCTGACAGTCTTGCCTTCTCCAGAAGTTCCCTCGTGGCTGCTTTTTCATCCACTGAAAGCACCAACTTGTAAATCAAACTCAGCACGACAGAGAAGCTGGCTCAAAAGAAACTGAAGGAACCCCGAAGATGTTGAGGAGCCTGGGCTTTATCATGGATAGCGAAATTGGACCCACAGTCACAGCAAAGTGTGGGCGCACTGAAACCCGGAAAGGGAGATCAAATTTTGCGCCCGGCGTTTACATTTGGGTCATGCAATTTAACATTGATGAAAGCTTCTCTCACTCACTCACGCAACTACAAATACGGTTATCCTGGCAAAGCAGAAATATGAAAATTTACCCCTTGAAATGCCAGGCCTGGCATTCCAACTGGTAAATTTTGCTATTTCTTCTGACAGCAGGGCCGTTTCAAATAAGCTCAGCCTACTAAGCCAATAACAATACGCGAAATCCTTCATCCTGCCAGCGTAGTCTCAGCACCAGTAATGAAGAAAAAAATTCTTGTTTATGTAAACCGCGGCGTCATTGTTTTGCGCGGCTCTATTTTGTCACTGGTTAATCGTTTAGTAATACAAATCATCATCATCATCATCATCATCATCATCATCATCATCATCATCATCATCATCATCATCATCAGCCTTACTACACCCACTGCAGGGCAAAGGCCTCTCCCATGGCTCTCCAATTAACCCTATCCTTTGCAAATACAAATACATCTGCACTTTTAAGTAAAGGCAGCAGGCAACTAAGACAGGCATAGTTCATTGATTTGGCAAGAAAAAAACGTGTCGCGTGCCAAGGCTGACAGTTTTTATATATAAGAAAATAATGCAGGCTTTCAACAACACTGAAAATATTTGGTACAACGAGAGCATGCACAGTTCGATTACAAGAAGTCCCGAACGCCTCACGAAAATATATCGTTGGTTTGATCTGTATAACTCCTTTCCCAGAACAGCGCTGTGCGTAGTACGGCAGTCCGCTACTCTGTGCTTGCGGCACAGTTGGTTTGTATGGCAAGATGCGCTTTCTCAGGCGAAAAAAAAAAAGCTATTTCTTGTAGTTATTAGGCTAGGCACATAAAGTACTATGAGTATTTTATGTGCTGCCTCGTTCCTGTGCCTACTGGTCGATGTTACATCCCCACACCATATTTATTTCACCGAAATCAAATAGGTGTGCCGGGTGAACCTTGCACCGCAACATTTGCCTCTGTTCAGTATTCTTCACAACAGTAAAGAGTCCAAAAATGACGCCGTGCGCATTTATAAAAATGAAACCCAGCTGGACGTCCAGCATGTTTTGCCCACACAGCGCCGTAGCCGTGGCAATAAAGTCGCTTCCTAAATTTAGACTCTACGGCATTAAACCTGGAGAAAGGACTCCTGCTTCGAACGGGGGACGCTATAGGCAAACATGGCGCGCAATCGGACGAGAATATTGGCAGAGATTCAGCGCGACATTGTCCACAAACGAATGACCGAATGGCCCTCGCTGAAGTGGTAACAATGAGCCAAGGCTGAGCACACGTCGGAGAGAAACGCGCGCAGCGAATTACGGTCAGCCACACATGACGCTGGCCGCCGCGTAACTGCCGTTGAAGAGCGAGTGTGCCGGCGCCAACCGGTTCCGGCGGCGCTTTTGTCGCGCCCCTCTTCCCTCCGTTTTGCCGCAATTGGCAAGGAAAACGGCCGGGGAATCTCCACTTTTCAGCTTCCGTAAATAGCGCGTAAAAAGCGAGTCGTATACATGCCCTGGCGGGCTCGCTTTATAAGTTCTACTTTTTGCGATGTCGGTCGCTGAGCGTACGCGTATGCAAGCTCGGCGAGGAGTGCGCTCTTTCAATGCCACGATGATTTGCTTCGAGGAAGTCGTGTAACGTGCGCTCCTGCCAAACATCTTCTGGCCTTCTGGAACAGAAACCCCTGTCGTGCATGCACGCGTCCCTTTTTACGCTCATCGCCTTTTCATTCCACTCTGCGGCCATCCTTCGCCGCCCGCGCTACAAGAAGCAAAATATTGCTGGTGCGTGTCCGAGTGAAGGCGAACAGTGGCAATACTTCGCTTTCGAGCGCAGAATTGTCCGACTGTTGACGCACTTGGACTGTACTAGCTGCCGTTTGCGTGCATTCCTGTCAACCAAAACATTTCGCGCAGTTGAGAGACTATGGTGGAAGGGGTGAGCTTGTAACTTGCTACATGTAATGCGTTACGTACAAGTCTGGTGTCTTCTAAGCGCTTCTGCGACAGCTTCCACAGCCGCTCAGCAGACGGCCTTCGCACAATGAAGAATACACAAAAGAAAATCCTGATTATGTCCGAACTTTGCAAAATAAGTTGCAAGACACAAAATTTGAACTTCGGTCGTGTGCCGGAAAGAATACTCCTGGTGGATCGCGCGGAGTACTCGCGTGACGTAGCAACATCTGGCACACCATTTCGGTCATGTTGGATTGCGTATGCTGGCCTAATCGGCGCCCCGTCCGTTATGCCAATGCATCACCGAGACGAGCCAAGAGCGACATCTATCGCAACGTATTGACGTGCACGTTTTTGAGCCGGGTAACAACGTCAATGATGACGTCACAACTCGGGTTACAGCGTGGGAAATACAGGCGGCCACCTTGAAAGCGCTTTTCTTCAGAAGGAAATGCGCAACCACCCGTAAAAAGCAGTGAGCGTGGCATAGAAGCTAGCAACTGGAGACTGAAGCAGATGGAAGATGTTCGATATCGTCTGCGATGTGTCTTGAAGCCGCATTTGTTTTGCTTTCTTCTTGGCCGCATTAAGCTCCAGCTCGAAGGGAACCACTCTCAAAGCGAGATGACTACCCCTTTGGGGAGGACAAGAGTGCCTGAATGCACGGAAGTTTCTAAGCTCTTTATTTCACCGAAATCAAATGGCTGTGCCGAATGCATTTCTAACAAGATATGCAGAATGGATGGCGAAATACTTATCCCTTATTTTCAACAAATCGTTATCTTCATCTTCCCTTCCAGCCGACTGGAAATTGGCCAAAATGATTCCTATCCACAAATCTGGAGATGAAGTTCAAGTCTGTAACTTTAGGCCCATTTCACTTACTAGTACCGCTTGCAAACTACTGGAACACATAATATTGAATCATATAACATCCTTCCTTGAATGTAATCATATTATATCGCCGTTTCAGCACGGATTTCGCAAAAAACTATCTACCGTCACGCAGCTCGTCGAACTTATACATGACGTTTCACTAAGCATCGACCATCAAAAACAAATTGACCTCATTTTACTAGACTTTCCTAAAGCATTCGATCGTGTATCCCATAAAAACTAATTCTAAAGTTGGAATCTACACTTGGCGAAGGACCAATCATTAACTGGATTAAAAGCTACTTAGCTAATCGATCACAATTCGTAGAATTTAACCGTGAAAAGTCTAACATAACTGAAGTTACGTCCGGTGGGCCCCAGGGCAGTGTTCTCTCGCCTATTTTATTCACTATCTTCATCAATGATTTACCTGCTATCATTCCTATTCGAATGAGGCTTTTTGCTCACGATTGCATACTGTACCATAAAATTAACTCTCCAGATGACCACATAACACTTAACAATGCACTACAGTCTGTATCTGATTGGTGCGCTAAATGGCAAATGAGTATTAATATCGAAAAATCAGCCATCTTGCGAATTACCAGGAAACATAACGTATCGGACTTTTCATACACACTGAACAATATCCCGATTCCCGCAGTTACACAGCATAAATACCTTGGTTTAATTTTATCATCTAATCTGAAATGGAACTTGCACGTGAACTTCATTACGTCATCTGCACTGAAACGACTTTTCTTTCTCAAGAGGCGCCTCCGAGGCGCGCCGTCAGACATTAAATTACTTTCCTACAATACTTTCGTGAGACCTGTATTTGAATATGCGAATATAGCCTGGTTTCCGTTTACAGATAAACTATTAAAGAAACTAGAGGGAGTTCAAATTAAAGCTGTAAGATTTATCTACAGCAAATACAGACAAACTGAATCACCCACAGAACTCATAAACAACGCTGGAATACTTACGTTACAAAACCGCGCGAGGCTTGCACGACAGAAACTACTTTATCAACTTATTCACAACATGGTGAACATAGATTGTACAAGGTATATTTCAAAATCAGAAACAAGAACAACGAGACATAAGCACTCACAAACATTGGAAGAATATCGATTCAACGCAGACTGTTTTAGACATTCGGTTTTTCCGTCAGCCATTCGAGAATGGAATAACCTACCATCAAGTGTAACCAGCTCATCTTTAGAAAAATTTTCAGCGACATACGAAGCGCACCTACTAGCTCTGCAATGTGCATTATAAACACCATTTCGTCAGCTCCAGTGCTCTATTTGATTTAATGAAAATTGTTCTTTCTAATGTGTAATGCATTTATGTTGTTATTGCTTCTTTTCCCTTGTATTGTTGCTCCCATGTTGTTTCTCACCGATTATTATTATTGCTATTAAACCTAACAGCCTCTGTTCACATATAGTTGCAACGCTGTGTTTTATGTACCCGCTTTGTTGAATACTGTTTTTGCCCTTCCTGCGATGATCCCGATTGGGATTTGCAGTATTTATAAATAAATAAATAAATAAATAAATAAATAAATAAATAAATAAATAAATAAATAAATAAATAAATAAATAAATAAATAAATAAATAAATAAATAAATAAATAAATAAATAAATAAATAAATAAATAAAGCTCTCGACCGCGCTTTTGTTTACCTGTGCACAGGGCTTAACCGCGCGGTTGAAAAACTGTGGGACATTTCAAAGAATAAGAAAAAGTTAGGGCGCTAAAAATTGCATCGCAAAAACAAAAGGCAGGTACTGCTTGCGGCGCATCACTATCCGCGCTTTCGCAGTAAGAATAGCTATAAATAGGAAAAATGAGTTATTCGTGTCACTATGAGTTAACGCGTCATTTAACACTGTTGAACAACACGTCGTAAGCGTTATTTTGTACTTTTTCATTCTGGCCTTACTCTCCTAATTCAACCCCTTGCGAAGGACCGTACCAAGGCTGCAGCTTTGCTTTATTGAAATCGTTTCGAATGGTTCTCGCTTTTTTTTTTTTTAGGGCTCACAAAACTATGCTGTAGTGGTAGCTTATGAATCTGTTGGCTGCTATCAGTTGCTTGTAAACAAGCGTGTGAATATACATGTGTGTGAAGGAGGCGAAATCGGTGCTTTGTCGCTATGAAACAGCGCTGGGACGGGACAAGACGAGGACAAGGTAGGGACACGCGCATCGACAAGGAGAAAAACAGAAGAGAAAAACAATAAAGGGCGATCGAGGTGGGCGAGAGCACACCGTCGCTCAGCCCGTTCGGTAAGGAGATCAACCTTTCATATCACAGGGCACCTTGAAGCCACGCGGAGTATACTGCAGCACCGATAGGCGATTCGCCCTTGTCTTTCTTTGCGCTGCTTTGACTTGGTTCTTTCTCCTCCTTTCGTCCCTCACAAATGGGAAGGGGATTATTAAAATGAAATCCGGAATAAGCGGTCTTTTGTGAATTTAGCTCCATTTTTATCTCTCTCGTTTTGACCCGTTTACGCCCCAGTTCTGTTACATTCGTTCTGCTGCCGCCTTTACGACATGGCTGCGATATGGCACCTAGAATTTCTTTCCTTACGTGTGTGCATAAAATTCTGCAGGTGAATGAAAGTGTGGATTGAAAGCGTTATTCCATTAAGGGTGGAACCGGCCACCTATAGTCCTTCGTCTATAGACGGATACAAGTCAAGAAAAAACCGGCTTTTCCCCGTCAAAGGACCGGCTTCCAGCAAATGGTGTCGGCCAGTGCTCATGATGCCTGCTAGCGGGATAATGCAGGGCGTGACAGATGAAAGGCGATAGTCGCCTCTCTGCATTGTCAAGCCGCTCCTAGAATAGTCATGTCTACCCACACTATAGTCGGATACAACTCAAGAACGAAGCGGCAGACGTCCTTCAAGGGAGGCTCTCCAGCGAATGACGTCGACCGATTTTCATGACACCGCGGTTAATCCGATTAACCCGTGGTTAATCTCCATTCATCTGCCACCCCCTGCGATTTCTCGCTAGCAGGCTCAAAGGGATCCGTGAGCGGGGCAAGCGGGAGAATCGGCGGACGCCATTGGCTGGAAGGGGGCCTTTTGAGGAGGAAAAGCCGCTTTTTTCTTGACTTGTATGCGACGACATGTTTCGTGCCCACGCGCTGTTGCAATCCTTGTTGCAGTAACTGGAACACGTTACGACGCTCGTGTTAAAAAAAAAGGAAAGAAAATCGTTTAGACTATCCAGAAGAACAGAATTCGCAAAAGCGCGCTTTCTTTACTCAGTCAGATGCGCGCACAAAAAATCCATGAACAGCTAAGAGTAAGCTATTGAGTGGCGCACTTAAACTTATCTACAGGGCCGTTTTACGAATGCATAAGCATGATATGGTTGTTGCACGCAAAACTTCCTCTATAGGCATACAATATCGCCACTGCTGTTAGCTCGACGCCACGCGTGGATTATCGAGCATAAGCGCTGTTCTTCATTTTTGCTTCTCTTTAGTTTTGTGTGAGTGCACGGCGGTCCACGCGTCAAGATTTGGAGCACCCATAGAGCGCGCGCGATCCAGAACGAACGTCAGGGGCGTTTCAAATGCACCGATATGGGACAAGGAGCGTGAAGAGGACGCCCGCTGAAACGACGGCCGAGCGAAGGCGATGAAATGGGACGCGCCGGAGATTTCTGCGCTCGCAGGAAAAGAAAAAAAAAGTTAATTACTGTGTCTCGAGCTGGGCGCTTTTAATTAGCGTTTCGATGCTGCGGCGGCGGCGGGGCATTCACGCTGCGAAACGCAACTGGGTTACAGGCAGCGCGGCGGAGAAAGCCTCGCCAGGGACGCGGCAGGAAATCCTGATCCATCAGAGCGGCAAACCGAAGCGGGAAGCGAGCGCATCTTAATAACGAAAAGCAATCAACCGCTCCGATCAGCCGACACGACGCGCCGGGAGAGACAGTTGAATCACGCCCGCCGAGATGGCCGACGTCTTCGTTCGCGCGTCGTCTCTGCGGCACTTTCTCGCGCGAGGCCCTCAGGGTCGATCCCTTGGCGGGACGACGCTGGGCCTTCGTGGCGGCCACGCGTCGTTCACCCTCGGCAGCCCGTCTGGAGCCGTACTACGCGCAGAATGAAGTCGTGTTCGTCGCGCGATCAGACCGTGTTTGTCAGCGGCGACGGATTACGCGGGTGCATACCTTTCGGCGGAAGCGCCGAGGAAGCGGAACATCAACCTAATGTACTTGAAAAAAAAAAAAAAGAGGTGAGATTGGAGCGTTTCGCAAATGCATTGAAAGCGGCGCAGGGTGTGCGGCCGTCGCCATTCTTCCCATCAATTGCAGAAAACGAAAGACAGAAGGCAAAAGGAAAACACCTACAGAAACGGTTGAAACAAAATAAATTACTCTTGTTGAAGTTATATTTGACAACTGCGCCAGCAGCAATATGCAAAGGCGTTCATAATTTCCTTTTTACCGCAAACAACCTATGTTCGCGTATACTCGTCAGCGTATCATTCATTCTCTGAACGCCTAAAGTTGCCACACCGCTGAGAAGCACGTCTTGTGTCAACCTTGCCACAGCGAGAAGGTGGTACCCACCTGGCACCTATACTCGCGGGTCGTCAATTTCGAGGCCGGTATATAAGGCACGACACACGCGAGAAGGCGATCGCGTACCGAATTTTCTCCCAACCCTGAAGGGGCCGCTCGCATAGGAGATCACGGCCGTAACCCATGCAGGGCCGCGAGACAATACCCTCTAACCACCGGTGAAAAGGCGGCCCGCATTTCCACGGGGGACGCTCCAGGAAAACAATCCGATGTCAAGGCTGACCTCACGCTAAACAAACTGCCCCGCCACCGGAAGGCGGCGTCCGGCTGCTGTTTGTGCGGCGCCTTTCGAGAGCACGCGCGCGCTGTCAGGTCGCAAGCTCGCGCGGACACAGTGCAGCGCGGGCAAAAAGATGGAGTGCCACATTGTCGAGCGGCTGCTTTTCTTTCAAGCGGTCATTAAACTGTCATTACGAAGGCGCAGCCCTTTGCGAGAATGATTGAAGTGCTTCGTATTAATTCTCCGCAAGGGAAAAAAAAAGTGCAGAGAAGATGTGCGAGGGTCCACGCTCCGGAAGGGAAGCCCGCGCGGAGCTCTAAAACGTGACGCTGGCCCTCGCTGGTCATCAATCACCCGAGAGTCTCTCAGTGCGCCCGAGTTTAAGAGCGCGCGGGCGAGTGAGGCGCGCCATCGATAGCGGTTGTATGTATACCGATGACTGCAACTTTCAACGGCTTACGTTGCACAGTGGAGCAGTGCGGGCCTTCTTTGATTCGGTATGTGGCAGCATCCACTAACACAGTGCGGCTTGAGAAAGGCCCTAAGGAGGCTCGTCTGGCCTCCGCATTTTCTCTGTCCCTGCAATATTTAAATACGAATTGTCGAACTTAAAATAAGAGCTGCCGACATATATTTAATCGAAAAATATGCGCGGAAATTTCTCATTAGGCTCTCTCTGTGTATAAAGTCTTATAGTGGTACGAACTTCGAAACTCGCATTGTTGTGTAACGTTTTCTCCGCACGCTGCAAATAATAAACGATGCGTGAATGTCGAGGACCCCATATGCCGACGCCATGCAGTTCCTCAATATTACAAAGAGGGAATCTGGCACCACTGTCTATTCGAGTTTATTAAAGCGCCCTTAATCCACCACGGGAACACCGGGAAGACGAGATTTCTTGCTTGGCTTGGCTATAGTGTTGGGCCAGAACGTGGATTCTGCCTTGGAATCTATGGCTGCAAAGCGACGCTGTCCTCTGCGCGCGTATTGAATGATTTCAATAGTGCGTTTTTTCACATATTCCACAAATTTAGCGCATGTGAAAGTTCGGTGTTTGGCCTGTATGGGAACTTTCACAGCATTTCTTAGAGGTTTGCCACGCGAAGAGTCATATACTGTTATGGCTTAATCCACGTTTTATGCCCAAAAATAGCCAAGCCAAGTAAGAAACATCGTCATCCCGGAATTCTTCCGTCTCTCCGTGGTAAATGAAGTCACAGCGTCAGATTTCCCTCCAGGGAATATTGAGAAACTGTATACGGCCAAGGTGGCTCGCGTGACCAGCTTAAGCCGCGTACATTTGGGTGGGCTGCGACAAAGTGCAGTGGTGGGCGTTGGACAATTCAAATAAGTTTTATGTATGTAGAAGATGTACTGAACCAGTACTCCCCGCTACAGAGCGCTGAGCTTTCACTTCTCCCCCTAAACCTTTGTAATAGAAACTTTTCGCCTGGTTTCGCGTACCAAAACGTTTTTCTTTCGTCCTAAGAACAAAATATCGGACGAAGTTTGAACACAGGATAGTTAGTAATCTTCCATGTTCACTGAAAGCTGCGCTGTACATGCAGAAATGTAGCCGGGGTCACTGAAAATCGGGCAGGAGTGGTCGAGCCACTCTCCAACACCTTAAACGCAAGTTTCAAGAAATATCACCCGGTCGATCACGAATGTACGGGAAACGCGTCTGCTTGCGTGAGACTATTTATTAGCATCGCGGTGTTAGGCTTCTTGACGCCATATTGTACAACGAATTTTTCACTATTTTCTTTTTATTTATTTGTATATTGCGTCTTACTAAATGCACAGACAACTACGAGGCGCGTGTCCGGAAAGTAACGATACCAAAGCCTGCACGGCTGTCGAACATTCTTACTCCACAAAATTTTTCCTCAAAAGTAATCATTTCACATATCTCTAAGGTTCCACATATTTGCTGCCTCCACAAGCAATTATTTAGCTTCGGAATCAGCTTTTGGATGGTGTAGTCGCTGAAGTCTCGCGCCTACTTTGCACAACCTTTGTCCGTAAAGTTTCGAGACTGATTTATTTTCTTCTCTAGAAATGATTCCCCATACCAAATTTTGGTGCGTATGTGTAGCGCCATATTTTCGGGGTAACCTGAGTTATTTATGTTAATTGCTGTGGCAGTCGCTAGATGGCAATACATGTAGGAAAATGTCACTAATCATCTACGCATTCTACTGTGAGTGAATTTGGAGAAATGGACGCCCACCTCGAACAGCGTTTAAACATAAAATTCTGTGTGAAGCTTGTCAAGACAGCCACACAGACGTATGAGCTCCTTCGTGACGCTTACGGCAACGAGACATTATCGCGGGGGCGAATTTTCGAGTGGCGCAAGAGGTTCGTTTCGGAGATAACGTCGGTGGAAGACGACACAAGGCAGCGGCGCCCTTCAACCTCACGGAATGAGAACAATGTAGCTCGGATCAGGGAAATCGTACAGCAAGACCGCACCATTACAGTCCACATGCTATCAGATGCCCTCGACATTAGTAAGACAATATGCCACCAAATTTTGCGTGAGAACTTGGGAAACGAAAGCTGAATGCCAGACTTGTGCCGTACTCCATCATACAGGACCGCAGAAGGACACGCGGGCATCAGTGAGCGCTGATTTAATTGCTCTCCGAGGCAGAGAAGGATGCTGCATTCGTCGACAGCATCATTGCTGAAGACGAAACATGCTGTTTTCAATACGATCCTCAAAGAAAGAGGTAGAGCGCCGAATGGCGGTCCACAAGCTCTCCGGCGTCGAGAAAGGTGCGGCGACAGAAGACCGAAACAAAGACGATGCTGGTAGTTTTTTGTGATGCCAGAGGTGTCATACACCTCGAGTTCGTCCCACAAGGGCAAACTGTGAATCAGGAGTTTTATATCCGCGTGCTCCAACACATGCGTGATGCACTGCGACGCCGTCGCCCTGACTTATTGGCATCTGGACAATGGGGCCTTCTCCACGATAACGCAAGGCCGCACACTGCTCTCAGCGTGACAAAATTTCTCACCAAGCACAGCGTTACTGTACTTCCCCATCCGTCATACTCGCCTGAGCTCTGCCTATGCGATTTTTTCCTGTTTCCTCGTGTAAAGAGAGCTCTAAAAGGTCGCTGGATGGGGATCGTGGAGGCCATTCAAGACGACACGACAAAAGAGCTGAGAGCCCTGGCAAAAAAAAGCGTTTTCCAACTGTTTCCAAGGCCTAAAGAAGCGTTGGAAGCTGTGTATAGACTGCAAGGGAGACTATTTCGAAGGAATGCTGCGCAAATGATTTCAATGTTAAACGCATTTTTTTAATGGACTCAGTCTCGGAACTTTACGGACAAAGGTTGTAAACCACGTGATGACTGTTCTTTTGAACTCTTTATCGGCGAATGGTTTTCCCGTGAGATGTTTCTATAGATGCACAGACGAGTGAAAATAACTGGGCGCCAGGTGTGCAGCATGCGGGCCATGCTACAAAATCTTCCATCCGAATCTGGCCAGAAGCGAGGGGGTGGCGTGCGCTGTATGCACCCGGGCGCCATCATGAACTAGGTGTGCGACACTTGTCAGCAGGCCCTTCCGTTCGCTTTAAATGCGCTGCCCTATCTGTTCCAAGGCTTCTCAATACGCGGCGGAGTTATTTATTGTCCCTGGAAGCATGAAGTTTGAATTCACGAAATATGCCTCATTGTCAGTCGTCTACTCAACCGAATTGTACCTTCGATTTTGCAAAGAAGGTCATCAGTCACAACAGACGGCCCCCCGCTCGTTTTTTTTTTTCGTCACGAACATCGGCTGTGCCTTCCGAAAATTCCGAACATCATCATACAACAGCACAGGTCATACTGTGAATGGACGCTGGTGTTCCGTCTTTTGAGTGCATGGAGAGAGCTCATCCTGGATTGCTGCAGGGAGTCTGGACCAGCACAGATATTTGTACAGTACGCTACTCAGCCATACGCTGGTGAAGCACTATAAACCGAAGGAGAGAGGAAATCTGAAGGTTCAAAGCGTATGGCAGCGCTCCAACTTATCGACTACCTTTGCGACTGACCGGATGGCACGCGGTGCATTTACCTTCCGGATACGCAGTGTATAGAGCCCAATGTGTTTACGTCTGGACCATGCTTTGCTCTGCGCTAGGCATCACCAGAGTCCCGGATTCTCTTGAAGGTGAGAGGAACTCTATAGTGGTCACCCCTGCGATTCCACGGATGCTGCATGAGTCTCACTACGAGGTTTAAAAGCAACCGTTTTGGGCTCCTTCCCTCTGACGAAGGCTGGAGTCGTCAAATTTCAGAGCACTGCTTCCAATGAAGCGTGTGTTGAGAGTTTGCACTAAATCCGGATCCACCTGAAGAAAAACATGCTTCCTGGCCATCTCTGCGTGCAAGCAGGGCCCTCCACTGCTATAGTGAACACAAGAGCGTTTGATCAAGTCAGATCACAGCTCCGCAGAGTGACACACGAAATTGATGCCCGCATTATTGCGCATGCGCAAAAAAGCGCTAAACATATACGCTAGCTCTCCGAGCAGCCTATGCCTGCGCGTTAGTTCGCAAGTACCTCAAATATGGCGCAGTCGCGTCCACTCTATTTAGCAGTGAGTGACTATGCACCATACAGACAGGAATGAATCTCGAACAGCGCCCAAGGTAGATGTACACTGGTAGCGAAGGCTCCATAGACGGCCATTGGTCCAAAAAATGGCGGCTCGTGGGCACTCCAGCGCCCCCTGGATTTTGGGGGGCAAACTACGAAACGTGACGTAGAATGACGTCACGCATACGTATGCTTTTGGCGCGAATTATAAAGCGGTCTTTCTGTAGAATCCGCGTTTTCGAGCCCGTACCTCTCGAAGGTTGCTGCCTTTCAGCGCGCCCCAACCTTTGCCAGTCAAATGTGCTCGAGTTCCTGCTAGTTATGGCCTTGTTAATGTGCAATTGGGAACACAATGAAAGTGACTGGTAAAGGAGGGGCAGCATAGAAAGGCAGCAACACTTCCAGACACTGGCGAAGCATGCATGATTCGTAGTGCAAATACTGGTGCTAATACTTTTGAGAGCTTTTGAGTACAGCAAGGTATGATGCACAAAGCACTGGCTCAAGTGCACAGTTCGCAATAGAGTGTACGGCAAGTATGGTTGAGACCGGCGAGCTAAATTTATACGCTTTACCAGGCGCGCCATCGCAGACAGCTGACGATAAGAAATCGCTTCGTGAGCTCCCGCCACTGTGGCCGGGTTAGCCGGGTATCCAAACAAGGCCTGCAAAGACGCGCTGTAATGCACCGCACACTCATGAATAGGGGGCAGGTCAAGAGTGTTGCAAAAATACAAAATTTGCCAGGTTTTAATAAAATGACTTACCTCTTTCATAAAACAAGGTGCTAATATATTTTTTCTTTTCTATTGGCAGATTACATTCCAATTTTGCACCTTTATCATTTCTTTATATGAGTGTTTTGCCCCCCATCCTCTGGTTGTGCTGCAGTCGCGCTAAACCACTTTTCGGCCCAGCCTTCGCCACCACTTTAAATCCGCCTTGCAGCGCCCACGAACAAAGCAAAATATTTCACTTGTCTAATTTCGGCTACAGCATACAACTTAGCGTGATTCATGTTTCTCTGTAAAGCGTCTAGCGCAATATATACTCAAAAACCGGTTCTAAAAGGAATATCTCGCTGCAGGGTATAAAAGTACGGCATATGCGTGTTCGTGTTTCAGTTAGCGGCCCGACAGTACATCGTGCCGTAAAAAAGTGTCGTTATGGTGACTCGTGTAAAATTTGTCATCGCAGACGCATGTTATGCACATATCTGATGGCGTAGCTCGTGCGTGACCCACGGGGAGAGCGGTTCTGCGTGTAATCAATGGCTTATTTTCCCGGAAGACTGGATTGATTGTATCGAAGCATAGTCGTAGCCTTGCATTCCACGCGCATGAAGCCGATCAACGCACAGGGCTGAAATTATCTCGAAAATGGAGCGAGACGCTGCAGAAGTTACTATCCAGTGACGCATGCACTGCCGCTGGCGCGGGCCGCTCATCGAAGAGTTGTAGACACGCACTAACTACCGTTCTTGCTCTGGTCACACCGTTCCAAGCAAGAATTGGTGACTTCTACTGCAACCGTTTCTGGCTTGCTAGGTAATTACGACGCCCGGAGTATGACGACTATGATGTATACACCTTTGGTGTTGCGGTGCGTCGCAATTCTCTTGCGTGCGAGGAGCGCAACCAAAGGCGATTTATCTTCGGTCTTCTAAAGGAGGATATAAAACGGGACAGTTAGGACGTCATTGAGCATCGTTTGTTGAATCAAATAAAGCTGTGCCCAGCGCACATCGGTCGGATCGAATATACTAACCGTTGCCAACCGTTCGACGAACGACACTCCCCTGAGGGTCTCGAAAAAGGCCGTCCAGTCGATCATAATCGCCCAGCTTTTGGTCGTGCGCGTCACCAAAAAATTTGCGTAGTCAAGAAGCCCGCGCCCTCCTGGTGCTCGCAAGCGGTCGAGAGGGGCCTTGTTGCTGCCCCGTTGGAAACAGCGAGTCCCGAAACGGGGTCCGGCCGCGCCTTGAATTTCATTTCCTCCGTAATCGGTCCAATGTGACTCATTGTTGTGGGCGCGCAGAATTGCATCGAACGACCTGCTTTCCACCCCACGCGACCTTTCGTGACGGCGGCCCGAAGTGTTGGCCGGCCGGCCGCACGCGGTCGGGCTTTCCGTGACTTCCGTCGCGCGCAGCGGAGCCGCCGTGCGGAACCGCGGACCCTGCGCGGCCGACTCCGACCCTGAGTGCGACCCGCCTATAGGCGACGCCTCCTAGCAGGAAGCTGCGAGCACGCACCTCGCACCGTGTCCGCCGGGCGCGCGCGCGTGTACGCCGACCGTTCAAGGGACGTCGCCTTGGAGTTATCCTTCAGGGTGCCTGCTCCTGATGGGCCCCTGACGCACGAGCTTCAGCAGCCGCTCCCGATATATAGAAAAAGAAAATAAATATGCATATTCTAAATAGGTAGAGGCGCCAAAGGTCTCTCCACTCTTCACTTCGCGTGTGAAGAAAATGAGAGCAAAGTTGAAATATATGTTTACAAGTAAGGGAAATAGAGTAAACACAGGAAGGATGCAGTCACAACGCACGAAAATTTGATGACAGCTTGTCAACTGCTCCAACGTACGAAGCTAATTTCTCTACTGTAATCACTCGGGAAAAAAACACATCACTGTGTGTTCTGAGCAAGTAGCTGATGGAGTTTGCACACACTTGCATCAAGGAACGCCGCCATTCCACCATTACCGATCTGGTGGTTGCGTTCGCCCCGTAGTAATAGGCGTCAAAAGCCATCCGAAGGTAAGTCAGCAAGCATCCTACGCCCCGTCGTTAACGTCATTTTCACCACAAGCAGATTTCTTATGCAATTATAAGTAGCTGAAGTATTGCTGTATTTGAGAGTCATGACTCCGCATAGGTACAAAATTATGGATCAGTGCAAGTCCTGTTATTTTTAATAAACCATACCTCAAGAATTAACTGAAACTCGGGTTATGAATTACTACAAAAAGAAATTATTGTAACACTCGCTCAGGTTCGATTTTGGGCAGGTCCTTGCAAAAAATGTGCGCACCTAAGCTTTATATGCTGGATAAAGATCAAATTGAAAAATAATAAGCAGACCCACACTAAATAAACAAGGGAGGGAAAAGCCTCAGGTTGCTTGCCAGTGTTTCGACGAGGAATAGTAGTAGTAGACAAGGAGTAGTTTACGTATCAGCCAGACTTTACTAAATTGTCCCATGCCATTATATCCATAACATCATATTTTATAAATAGCAAAGTTAAAGAGTCAGTGTTCCAGTTTTTACGCTAGCCAGAGATTACTTTTCTATGAGATACCCAACCATTTGCACGCACAATATTTGTTCTCAACAAGGACATATACTTATAAAAGAGTGACTCAAGGCACCATGCTTGGCCCACTTTTATTTTTAACACATATTAGAGACCTGCCCCCTCATTTAAATACTATATTTTCCTTTAGGCTGACGACAATCCTATAGCATAATTAGCCACAGAAGTCGCACAGCTATTAGATAAAATAAATTCAGCCTTACAGCATTTCGAGAAAGGAGATGCTGAATATGCAGGATTACTGGAAGATGTAGAGATATAAAAGAAGCAGGAGTAAATAAGAAAGATGAAGATTCACTGGATTAAGTAGAAGTAGAGAGAGAGGAAACTTTATTACAATTGATTTCTGCCATCGAGGGTGGGCTTCTTAATTCAAAAGCCCGGCGCTGGTTAAAACTGGGCTTCCTCGCATTCAACGAGATAGTAGTGGACGGTTTGGGAGCAGCATCTGCTAACACAGAAGTTGCGGAAGGTGACCATATTCCCCATTGCACTCATAGAAAAAAAAAAAAAAAACCTTCTGGGCGGTGAAGGGAACAGGATCTCATCGGCCACTGGCTATTTGTGGCCAAGAAGATCTGCTATACCCGAATACAACTCAAGCTCGCATCGGCAGATGACCCTCAAAGGAGGCCTTAGCGGCCAACGGCGTCGAGCGATTTTCATGAAGCTGTGGTTTACCCTATTAAGCCGTGGTTAATTCCCTTTCATCTGCCACCCCCTACGATTTCACGCTATCAGGTCTTAATTTAGGTATTAACCAAGACGTCATGAGAATTTGCAGACGCCATTGGCTGGAATGCCTCCTTTGAGGGGCATCTGACGGACACTCAGGATCAATTAGGAGAAAGAGGGCACAGGTCTGGGGGGAAGGGGGGGCTTGAACAACTGAACATGAAAAAAAAAAACTGCTTCAAGGTATTTCATGTGTGCTAATTGCTGCCCCAAGCTTCAGTTATGCTCAGGTTAATGGAGATGTCATTTCTGTTGCGTCAAAATGTTTATTCCCCGAGGAGCATAGGTAAAATAGTGGAGATATCGCGCGGCACTGATGAAGACAAAACGGAACATGCGCAGAACGGCAGACAGACGGAGCGTGTACTTTGAATTGATTTTCTTGCATAGTATATAGCGATTTAATACAAAACCAGAATGAAAGGAATGAATGGAACTTGACCGAACGAAATAATTCTGCACCGCGAAAGAACACGCTACCTACCGGAAATGTGCAAAAAATGAGTATCTGTAATTTTTACGCAAGTTAAAAACAGTTTTTAAGCATATTTATATGCGCAAAACATCTTAGAATTAGATTTCCAACTGTATTATGTACATAATCACATCGATTTTTGAGTGGAGACTTGCAGTTTCTGTTTCGGATTTTTTTTGGTTCCAGTGTAGCGTTCTAATTACGGGTTACGCTACCAGTCACCTATGAGGGCGAGCGTGCACAATGCTGCACCTTCATTCCTAAAATATTGCAACAGACGACTCCTTCCATTTCGTAACTATAAGGCTAATTAACCGAAGCACATTTCCGGGAGCGGTAACATCACTGCAACAAGCATTTTCCGGGACAGCCTTGACCGGCATCCCCGAGAGATGCTTATGGAAATCCCTCAAGGTGGAGTATACTTCTAATAAGGGATTAATTACTCATTGGCATCCACCAAGCACTTGACCAACACTTTTCCCACTTCGAGTAATTGATCAATCCGCTCTCGCTCTACCATATCCGTCCCGGTTAGCTCAGTTAGTCGACTGCTCCGGTCAAGCAGTGGTCCCGGGTTCGAACCCCGAACCAGGACGAATTTTTAACTACGAAGTTTCGGTGGAAGCTTTCTGGCTTTCCTTTGTCCCAGTATGGTAGTTCTGGGTGGATGCCAATGAGTAATTACTCCCTTATTACACTCAAAAAAGAGAGAGACATGACAACATATACACTGAGCATAATTTTATTTGTGTGATTTTGAGAGGAAAGTGTACCAAACTGATTCGAGGCACGTGACAATTCGTTCATTCCGTTGCGAAACCTATAGCACCAGCATTCAAACCTAATGCCGTGTCTAGATATTTAGACAGTTTTAGCGTAGCCGGACTGCGTACGGAAAATGCGGTAACGCGTTTCCGTGGCTGCCGTTGCCAGGCTTGCCTAGCCATATTTGCCGTACGGTAGCAGTTACTATAGTTACCCTGTTTACCGTGCAGTGGTGCTAAAACTTTCTTTTTACATGGTGAAAACGCCGGTACTTAAAGAGGTCTCGAGTTTTATCTCACGCCGACGTATCGAAGCCTTCTCCGTAATTTCTCCACAAGCACGTGATACGCACAACTGCTCCGCGCATTTTATTTTCAGTAGTTTATAATAAAGCGTAGATGTGCAAAAGCGGGCTCCCGGTCAGCAAAAAGTCCAGATTGCCGCTGTCGATAAATAGCCACATTGCGGGTCTGTCTGCCAGATGCCTGAATGATCGGGCGCACGAACATAATTCACTGAAAAATGTGTCGGATCCGAATAACCTTCTGCGTCAGTGATCCGAAGTTCCCGGGTTCAAACCCGACCGCGGCGGCTGCGTTTCGATGGAGGCGAAACGCAAAGGCGCCCGTGTGCTGTGCGATGTGAGTGCACGTTAAAGATCCCCAGGTGGTCGAAATTATTCCGGAGCCCCCCACTACGGCACCTCTTCTTCCTTTCTTCTTTCACTCCCTCCTTTATCCCTTCCCTTACGCCGCTGTTCGGGTGTCGATCTCCCGTATGCGAGACAGATACTGCTCCATTTCCTTTCCCCAAAAAGCAAAATGAAAATAGCGAAGAGGCACCCGTGTGCTGTGCGATGTCAGTGCACGTTAAAGATCCCCAGGTGGTCGAAATTATTCCGGAGCCCTCCACTACGGCACCTCTTCTTCCTTTCTTCTTTCACTCCTTCCTTTATCCCTTCCCTTACGCCGCTGTTCGGGTGTCGATCTCCCGATATGCGAGACAGATACTGCTCCATTTCCTTTCCCCAAAAAGCAAAATGAAAATAGCGAAGAGGCGCCCGTGTGCTGTGCGATGTCAGTGCACGTTAAAGATCCCCAGGTGGTCGAAATTATTCCGGAGCCCTCCACTACGGCACCTCTTTCTTCCTTTCTTCTTTCACTCCCTCCTTTATCCCTTCCCTTACGGCGCGGTTCAGGTGTCCGCCGATATGTGAGACAGCTAGACACCGCGCCATTTCCTTTCCCCAAAAACAAATTCTCATTTTTTTTTTTTACACTGTAGACAATGTAGAAACTGCAGCGTCCCAGCTTTTGACAAGATTTCCATTCTAGGAAATGGAAAAAAACAGAGACGGAAGAGAGATACCGGAAGGCTTTCGTATTATAGGCTGCAAGGAAGTGACAGGTGCGTCTGTGCTCCGTTTCTGTCACTTACGAATAAAGAATTTAAGCTGCTAAAAACAGTGTGCGCGTATAGTAATGACAGAATAATTTTGTCTATGCACTGGCTGCCCTGTGGTTGAGCATGTTTTATGTTACGTTCCTCGTGGGTGTTTTTGGAGCCTGATACGCTTGCATGCGTTGTTTGGTTACCCCGGTCATAATAATAATGATAATAATAATTGGTTTTGGGGGAAAGGAAGTGGCGCAGTATCTGTCTCGTATATCGTTGGACACCTGAACCGCGCCTTAAGGGAAGGGATAAAGGAGGGAGTGAAAGAAGAAAGGAAGAGAGAGGTGCCGTAGTGGAGGACTGCGGAATAATTTCGAACACCTGGGGATCTTTAACGTGCACTGACATCGCACAGCACAAGGGTGCCTTAGCGTTTTTCCTTCATAAAAACGGAGCCCCGGTCGGCAAGAGAGAGAGAGAATGAAGTAAACGCAGGGAGGTTAACCAGATGTGAGTCTCCGGTTTGCTACCCTACACTGGGGATGGGGGATAGGGGTTAGAAAGATGACAGAGAGGAACACGCAAAAAAAAAGGAACGTGCACACATGGAGACACACACACAAAAGGCGTTCCAGTTAGTCTTTCACACAGGCCGGTAGATTATAAGAAGCGCAAAAGCGCTTGCACGGCCTTCTTCTGCGACGGTACGTACTTTCGATGTTGTAGAATTCTTTTTTCGGATAGCGGTTGGTCGTCCAGTTGGTCCAGTTCGTGGCTAAGGCATGCCCTCTATGGACTGCACTGCGGGCAGGAGCACAATATATGGCCAATCGATACTTCATGGCCGCAGTGGTCACAGGTTGGGGCGTCGGTCATCCCTATGCGGAAGGCATAGGCTTTAGTAAAGGCAACACCCAACCAAAGTCGATATAAAAGCGTGGCGTCTCTACGGCGAAGCTGTGATGGCGCTCGAAGACTTAATGTTGGGTCAAGTGAGTACAGTGGCGTATTTCTTAAATGTGGCTCATTCCATTGCGACTCGGTGCACTGCCGAGCAAGTAGGCGGAGCTTCCGTGCCGCGTCAGTTCTAGAAAGAGGAATTGGGACGTGGCGCTCCTCAGTATGGGCTGAGCGGGCAGCGTGATCCGCCCGTTTATTGCCGATAATCCCGCAGTGACTTGGAAGCCACTGGAACGTTATTTCATGGCCGGCATCACTTATATTTTGCAACGTCTCTGTAATATAGAAGATTAGTTGTTCGTGCGGTCCGCGTCGTAGAGGTGACAGTAGAGACTGCAGTGCCGCCTTCGAATCGCAGAATATTGTCCATTTGTGTGGCGGTTCATCACCAATGTGATGAAGGGCAGTTAAGAGCGCTGCGAGCTGTGCTGCCGTCGATGTTGTCGCGTGGGTCGTCTTAAATTTGATAGTTGTAGCTTTCGCTGGAATGACGATTGCCGCCGCGGAGCTGCTTGGAAGGACAGATCCATCAGTGTAAATATGCGTTGAGTCACGGTAGTTCTCGTACAAATGTAGTAGCGTGAGCTGTCTAAGGGCTGGTGATGACAGATCAGCTTTTTTCGAGATACCAAGTATTGCGAGGTTGATTTTTGGCTGAGCGAGGCACCATGGAGGGATCGAAGGTCTCGCAGCCGGAGTGAAACAAGCTGGCAATGATTCTTCATATGCAGTTATCGTTTGGCTGAAAGATGTGTGTGGCCTGTCCGCTGGTAGAGAGGCTAAATGGTGACGAGGATTCCTGGCTAGATGCCTTATATGGGTCCTGAGTACTTCAATTTCAATGTGGGTCTTGACAAGATGGTCTCTAGCGATTGCTATCGTAGCCACTGTTGAAGCACTCTGAGGCAGGCCTAGACAGATCCGGAGCACTTGACCCTGGAGACTTTGTATTGTGCGTAGGTCCGTTTTGCCTGTGTTGTTTATTGCTGGCAAGCTGTATCGCAGAAATCCTAGAAAAAGCACCCTGTACAGTTGTAACATGGCACTAGGCGACATTCCCCAGGTCTTGCCAGCGAAAAACTTGAACAGGTGGCTGATGCCTGTCAACCGTTTTTTCACGTATGATATGTGTGGTCGGCAATCTTTCAATAAAACATAAGTCGTTAGCCCAGGGCTGCCCTGGGTACTTCCTCGTCTTGTGTTACCGTTTTTGTTCCCGGTTTCATTATGTTTGGTGCTCCTGAGGCTCACCTCAATTGCTCAGGTTCAGTTGCGCTTGAACGGCTGGGATCAACTGGGCAGTGCAGCTCAGGTTGACTTGGGTGTCATTTTTACGAAGAGTCGGTGAACGCCAGTTTTCACTTGCGACGCACTACCGATAACCGACAGGGCCGGGAATCCCGCAGAAATTCAAGACTTCCGTGCAGGTTGGCAGCGCTGCAAAGTACTATACGGTGGCTCGCGCAAGAAACAGCGTGTAGCCCATCAGGCTCATAAACGCCGGGCTCGCATTGCACGGTGCAGTGTGCGTACGCGAGCCCGCTCCGCATCCTGCAGCCAGGAAGAAGGAAGGAAGGCAGCTCGCGGGCGGCCTCTCCCAAGTGTGTGTGACTGACCACGGCGAGAATCGCGATTTATCAAACAAGGGCTCTCGTGAGCGTTCTCCGCGATTCGCCGGCATCGCTGCTCTCCGAACGCCTCCCATTCCGATGTTTGTCTTGTTTGCTCCGGACGCGCTTTCGTTTCGCAACACCAAACGAGCTGGTCACGTACTCGCGCGGTGGGGCCCCGGCGGGATCGCGTGCAAATACGGCGGGCCGAACGGAGCGCGTGCGCGCCGCCGCGAATCCGGGAAGCGGCGCGCGGCGATGATTCGGCGCGGGCCCGGAATTAATTTGTGGTCTTTTAATCGGAGGCAATTTACGCTGGACGTAAATAATGGCGGAGCGGCCCCAGAAGTGGTCGCCGCCGGGGCGCCCGGGTCAGCGCGGGGATCGGCTCCGCGGCGGTCACGACCGCAGGTCACGGGCGCGCTTTCAATTTGCAGCCGGACTCCGGCCGGCCCGAACGCGGGCATTGCTGCCGCGGGGCGTTTTGCGCGCATTATTCGGGCACGTGCGAAACTTCAGCCACGGTGCACACCGCCGATAAGTTCAGCGCCGAACTGGACGGCCGGTGGTCGCTTCCGCAGCGTCGTGCGGAACCGTTTCGTTGAGCGCGGGCAAGGCGCAGACCTGCACCGCTTTCTCGACGTCCGCTTCTATGAGGCCTCCGACGCTCGCAGGAAGAAAGCGCGCGTCGTATTGCGTAAGGCCGTGTTACCTCCTGCATGTGAGACCAGTGAAGCCGTGATGGAGGTTATTAACCGCAGGAGCTGCAGCCTCTGTTGTTGCATGGGTAGCGCGCTTAGTCTTGGTTGACACTGCAGCTTAAGACAGCTTCAGCGCACAGCACTGCACTACATCTGCTAGCAAAGAGAAATCGAGCGCGACTGGCTAAGCGACAGGTCTTGAAGAAAGGTCACATCTCAGCTTGCCTTTTGCGCAGTCGGCCGTGAATGCTTTCAGAGAACAGTGCGCCAATCTGCCCGGTTAAGAGGGGCGTCGACTGTCTCGCGGGCACTGGAAATAGCGCGACGCTATGCAGGCGCGTGAAGCGACAGGCATGCAGTGCACCGAGCCACGGCCGACACGTTGAAGTACGCGCCGTAGTCCGACCGCAGGCGCTTTTTCCTCTCTCGTTTGGGGCGCCGCAGAGTGGGGAGGAGAGGGCCACGAGACGAAAGGGAAGAGGGCGGCCATCTTCCCTCTGCGTGCTCTTACCCCTCGCTTCACGCCTGGGCCCCAGAGAAGCGTGCCTTACTGTCACGACCTTTCCTACGTGACGCCAAATTAGATTACCCAAAGCATCCGGATTTGTAATCCGGTTTCGGCGCTTGCCTTCCGACGGGGCTTTTAATGAACGCTAAAAGCGCTCTCCGGCGGGGACCACAATTTAGCCCCTCCTCGGAATTAAGTGACGATCACGACCGGGCTCGATTCACGCCGCCCAAGGCTGCTGCCGCCGCGGCGGCGGCCGCTTTGCGTCGGGTTCCCGCGGCCTTCGACGCGTCTTGCTTTATTTCGCTTTGTTTTGTTGCAGTCGCGCCGCGCTCTGCTGGCCTTCCGCGCGAACTCCGTGCACGGAGCATGCTTCACGCTTAGGGCAGAGAAGGGAATCCCGCGCCCTGTGCAACAGAAACAAGCGCAGCACGTACTACGCTCCGAGCGCGGCCTTTCGAGCATCGCAACGAATGGCCGTTTCATCGCCCCGTTCGGCACTTGGCCGTCCTCTTCGTGGCTTACCATCCCGTGCGCGAGTTCGCTCCTCGAAGGTGGCAGTGCCCTCCCTGGCCGCCGTGAGAGCTGCGAAAACGAGGGCAGAACATGCGAGGCCTCTATACGAGAGGGGAGTGCTTGCTACAGGCGCACGAAACAAGGTTCCAGGGGAGCTATTAATCAAGTGTTCCACGGTGCATGCATGTCCATCGAGAAATACGACGACGAGACTAAACCGTCCTGAAATTCTGTGATACATGATGAGCAGTCCCAAGGATATATAGACAGAAAGGAGAGTAGAAAATACGTGCATATGGTCATTGTGGCTCGGCTTCTGGCCTGAAAGACGCGGCTTCGATTCCGGCCGCGGCGGTCGGACTTCGATGGACGTGAAATGTTCGAGGCCCGTGTACTGCGCGACGTCAGTGCACGTTAAAGAACCCCAGGTGGTCGAAATTTCCGGAGCCCTTCACTACGGCGTCCCTCATAGCCTGAGTCGCTTTGGGACGTTAAACCCCCATAAACCAAACATCTTGTGTTTGCAGTTAGGCGCTTGCTAGCTTTCTGTTAGAGTTGGCGGTGACTGAATGGAAGCTTTGGCAGGGGTTTGTGACCAGAAGCGAGCAGCGTATATAATCGTAAGAAATATTTATCTATTTTCTTTTCTTTTGTGATTTTTCGGCCATCGATGCCTAGAGTAGATTATTAGGTTTGCTAGATTCGTGAAAAGGTCAGCAGATGTGTGGTTTGTGCTGAAACTATATTTTACAGCGTGTACCTGTCGCATGGTCACCTCTGATGTCGCTAGTTCGGCCGTTGGCACCTGCGGACGCGCACGCAGAGATTACAGTAAGCATGTCAGAAACCTGTGCTGGGTAGATATCATTCCTCCAATATCTGTCATCGGCGGTATGATTTGTACAGGGAATTCCACATCCACAATTGCTCCCGCTACGAACTGTCGGTTATTTCTGTCTCGCCCCTGCCTACTGCTAGTCGTCCTGGTCGTTTTAGTTGACAGGGCGCTTGTCGCGGGTCCCGGGTTCAAGTCCCATATCATGAATTTTTCTTCAACTACGAAGATTCGAGAAAGTTGCGTACCTTTCCTTTGCTGTGCTAATATGACAGCGTTGAGGTTGCCGTTAATTATAATTACTCCCTTGCTGCAGTTATGTAATTGCCCTGGTTAAGCATGGAGTACTTTCTTACCTGGTGCCTGTTACTTACGCTACTGCGTCTAAACCTCTTTCGAACTTATTGCCAAATTCCAGCGTGCGGCGCTCAAGCCGGTTCAGTGCCACGTGAAATCATCAGTACTTCTTCAGGCAAGCCACCAAAAAAAAAAATGCTAGTACAGGCAGGTGGGGCTTGTTGCAGACGACCAAATTTTGTTAAAGCTGCTTATCTAAACCCCTGAAAATTGTGACTACCGGCAATTCAGCGCGTTGGCGTATAACGGTCCCATATTTGTACGTAGCGATGTTTCATAGGAAATTTTCAAAGGGATAGAGAATTTCGGGTCTAACTGAGGGAATTTTCGCATACGCCATGGAACATCTATGCACATTCCTCCGGTTGCTGCATCGCGTTGCTGCGCAGTATACAACCACGGGCCCGACTGACGACGAAGGGCAGTGGTCGTTTCATGGAGAGTTCACGACTCTCAAAGGACGGTTTTAGTGACGCACCTGCGAGAGCTCACGAAAAATAAATAAATAAAAATAGTCGAAAATGTCTCATCTGCGAAGCATACCACCGCAATTCCCTCTTGTTTTTCTTTGGTGCGCCTCGAGCGCGTTGGGCCGGTCGCCAGAGAATCGGTTGGCTACACGCGTGCGGCGGAAGAACGCAGCGAGCCGCAGCTCCAGCAGGATCGACTGGGACGCGTGAACCGGGCGGCGGCCCTTTTGAACTCTACTGTGACAACGGCGCCCGGAATATTAACGCCCGCCGCCGCGGTCTCCGTTGCACGCAAAAGAGCACGTCGTGAGCGGCCACGCCGGCACTCGTGGTGGCATTTCCTCCCCCCCCCCCCCCCCCCTCTCTCTCTCTTCCGAGCAGGCCTGGAGTCCTGTGCGCAGCTGCGGCAGGGGCGAAACACCGCGCATGACTCACGAACACCCGATTGGTGGCCGCGCGCGCCTTGCGCTGTTACGGCACAATTAGAAGGGAGCCCGGACGCGCTGGTGCGCATAACAGGGCGGCAGGGGGGGTGGGAGGCTCCTCTTTAATATTGATAAATACGGCCGCCCTTTAACGGTGGCACTTGAACGAAAGTGGTGCGCACGACTTTGGCAGCGAGCGGCGCAGCGGGCGGCCGCTCCACTCTTCCGGTGGCCGCGCGCGGCGCGGCCAAAAATTCCGCGCGCGCGCGGCCTCCTGCGCGCCCCGCCTGGGGCCCTCCGCCAAGATGCGCAGCCGGATAATTAATGCCGACCAATGCATCCAGCGGACGAAGAAAAATATAACGCCCCGGGCGTCGCGAGTGCGCACCAAAGACGAGAAATTGCGCCGCTCTATACGGCTCTGTGGAGGATTCGCTGAAGCGGCACAAGTGCTGCAGCAGCACGATGGCCCGGCGGGGACTTTCTAATCAGTGGCACCTTTCACTGATTGCGAGCGAACAATGAAACCTTGGACCGGGCGGATGCCGCGAGTGCGGCGGTAATTTCCTGCTTCACATCCGTTGCATATGCTAAGATGTCCCGCTCTGCAGCCCCATATAGCTCAGTCTCGTCTGCAGGCAGGCCTGATATATATGGAGATGTACTATCGGGGACAAAAGTGGTATGCTCCACTCTCAGCGGGAGCCGGAGCAACAGAAAACTGCATCGTAATGCTATCTAAAGCACGAAAAATTGAAACGAGTCAACTGACAGACCTGCAGATAGTAAAGGCCTGCGATTGGCTCTCTCGATCTCAGATGCCGCCTGCAGATGGCGTCACGATGCAGTTTTTCGTTGCTCCGGCTCCCGGTGCGTGAAGTATACCACTTTTGTCCCCGATAGTACACTACACCATGTGAAGGTCCTAGTTGACAGTTTAATAACTCCTCCCTCAATAGTATCTTTAGTAGTTCGCGTGCTTATCAACTAAGATGCTTGTCTTTGCGTAATTCAGACGCCTCGCTTCTGGTCCGGCGTCTTGGCGTGATCACTGTGACACCAGAAGCCTTATTCACAACAAATGCTTCCCGGTCGGTAGCCAAATGGTTTCCATGCGTTTTTCTTGGCTTGCAATCCGTGCTGCAGAATAATGAAATTCCATCTCTAGACAGCAATGGAGAGGTTGAAAGAAGGTAGCGTGACTGCCGTTGAGAAAGTATCTGAAATTTGACAGTGGAATCGTTGCGAATGGGTGGATCTCAACTGATCAGCATTATTTGTTTGACGAAAGTTCCGTTTTGACCTACTATACAATGGTCTCTTGATCCCGCACGCACGAACTTCGACTAAAGCCTGCCACAAAGGTGTCGAACGCAACACAGAAACGATTCGCCATCTTCCCTCTTCAAGTTGGACCGTCTTGCGCGGTAGAGATTGTTGCGTACAGCTTGCTTTTATAGCGTTAATTACGGCATTATGAGAAGCAGTTACAAAAGCAGATAATCATAGCTCATTGACCAAGTAAAGTGCGGTATTGTGAACACCGACTGCGTTCCAATTACGAATAAAGTCGGCGAAGCACTGCAGCCATGGGGCCCTGCCTGAAGAGACATGGCTCGCGCGGACTTGGCTTTAGGTGAAGAGCACGGACGGGATTTTCTCTCAAGGCAGAAGAGCGCTGGATATGCATCCTCGTGGATTCCAGAGAGGGGGCAGGCTCCAACGTCCGGCCAGCCGCGCAGTGGCGCTCTAGTCGTGCTGGGATCCCGTTGCCTCGCGAAAGGGCAATTAATCACGCCGTGCCGGCTTCGAACTCTGACACCGCGCATCCCGCCCCGCAGATCACGAAGGCGCTCTGGATCGGCACCTCTGGCGGCCGGCCTTCCCCTTTATTTTCGGCCAGATAATGCGCTGAGTTAAGTGCGGCCAGGAAATCGAACGCGCGGTGAGCGCGAACCGTTGGCAAATAAATGCATGCGCAATGGGGCGCTCTCTCGTGCCGACCCAGTTTCGGTAGCGGCATTAGCACTCGCTCGGGCGGCGCATAAGCGCCTGACGAGTCTGGTCAGAGGTTGTGTCCAAGCGTGATCGACCACGCGCGGCCAGTTATTCGGAGCGCACGGCCAACGAAGGCCGCTGGCCCCAGCGCGGCGACACGGCGGCGTCGCCCCGAAGTGGATCTCTGGAATCGGGAAACCTAAGCACTGCTGCCGCCCGAATGAAATTCAATGAGCGCCGCTGGACTCGTTTTTCGCCGCTCGGGGGCGCGCGGCCACGAACCGGCAGGCTGCCGATGGCATGCCGAACAATGGGGGCTCACTGCGTTAATGCCCGCGCGAAGGTTGATCTCCGGTCGTTATTAAGCGGCCAATCTGGCGGTGATGATCCAGGTCAGCGGGAAGGCCGCCCTATTGTGTACCGAGCCGATTGGAATCCTCCTCATTCCGGCATTCCGTGCATTTGTTTCGAATAATAATTATCGGCCGAAACGTGATCTGCATTGTGGGCGCCCCTCCGGAGCAGCGGGCGGACAGTGCGGCGGGCACTGCTTCCTTGGCCTTTGGCTCCGTGGGAACCTGTTGCCGCGCTCTGGTTGCGCGCGCTCCTTCGCCCGCGGGCGGTTGACATCCGCGAGGGCGCGCTGCCGGCCGATACCCTTTCGCGCGAGCCGTGAACGATGGCGGCCGAGCGGAGCCTTGCCTGCTTCGCAGCTCGTCCAACACGCCGTTGCTCAGCGGCGGTCCATCGATATTGCGCGCTATATGGGCGCAGCTGCGGATGTTAAGAGGTGAGAAAACAAGGAGGCACTGCATCATTGGATTGCGCCATTTGTTTGGACGCGTCACAGTCTGCGCGTTGGGAAAACGCGACAGCCGCAGTATCGATCACGGGAAGAAGGAAAGGTGGCGACGCCAAATCACTCTCTTTCCCATGCTCTTCTGGGCTGCGCGTGTTCGAAGATGCAGCGAAACCGGCGGCTGGCGCCAAGACGCACACTGCGTCAGCTTTGGCTCCTACCCAGAAGGACTTTGGGCTTGGTTAGAGCGCTGCTTTTAATGATGACCGGACGTAGTTTCTGGCCGTTTTTCAGAACGCTGCGTGATGTATCCCGCGCCTTGCCCCAGAGGAACCGCTAACGGAGTGTCCTTCGCATGCAGACAGGCGCAGGGCTCTGGTGTATGCGTTCGCAGGAGGCTTGGATCGCGCGTTCGGCGTCTCCTGAGAAGGACAGCCACCGCGAAATATACGCTAATTTAGTCATTATACGCCTGCCGCTGAGTAAACGTAACGAAAAGATTAGTGGTCTCGTAAAAGAAATCGTGCGCCTTGTGCCAGAAAGCGCGGCCTTCGCGCTCCCATACATTGTTGCCATATACTGAGTTTTCTGAGCGCTTCTGTTGAGCGGCTTATCGATGACCCTTCGAGCTAAGTGGCCAATTACGGCGATACATCACAACCGTGATGTGGACAGTTCAAAAAAGGGATTTTCTATTTTTGTGCTGCCTCAGCTCAAGAGCAGAACCCGTACGCGCTGCACGCTTGTGTTGTGAAGTTGCGAGGGAAGTGGGTGCATTCTTTCTTTCACCGGTGTTCCTGTCGGTGTTATATCTCCTGTCTTTTGGCAGTAAATTGTGGACTGGTGCTGAAATCTAAAACACACGCGCACAAAAGTGAATTTCCTTCCCAGTAGATCCCTAGAGCATTGAATGTAACTAGATTTCCAAATGTCAGAGAGGCACAGTCCAGTCAAAGATTAGGAAATGGAATTTCGCATAAGTTTAGGCAGAAACCCACTAACTTCCGACAACGCGAAATCCTGCATAAAAGCGAAATTCACACTGCACCTTGGACAGCTTTGCGGATGGCAGCCTTAGCTGCATATATGCGCAGTTAAACCCAACACAGCTAACACAAACTGAGCTGCTACGCTTGTTTGGCTCGCTCACTCAAGTTTCGTAGCAAGCATCTCACGTTAGTTGGCGGTGTACTCATTTTTGGACGCAAACGAGCTGGCGAAAGCGCTCGCTTCGGAGTCGCATGCAATGCGCGCAACCACGCTCTTCGAAGTGTTCATCGTCCGGCAGAGGTTCGACAAGAGGAAGAGGGGGGGGGGGGGGGGGGGTGCTTTCGTAAGCCGGCAACAGGAGCACAAGTTCGCCGCGGACGGAATGCCGCGGCGATCACGGCTGACGCCGGCGAGAACCAGGCACAAGAGCGAAAGGCGGGCTTTCACAGCCGTTTGACATCCGCTGCCAGCTCGGGAAATTGCCTGAGAGACGGCGTGGCAAATCGGCAGAGATTCCAGCGGACGTCCCGTTTGTCTTGAGTGCCGGCCCATAAGGTGCACCGCCGGGGGTTGGGGGGGGGGCATGTCGCCCTTCGCGGATCCGAGAATTAAACCAGTCTAGATGGAGGAGGATGGCCGTTTCCACGGCGCCGAGGTAACGACGTGACCAGTGGTGCGCCTTGTTTCTTGCTGCCGTCTTCTGCTCCGAGGGGCCGCCGGGCGACTGAGCGGTGACGAGCCGAATGACACGAGCGCACGGAGATCGGACCGAGGATAATGGAGGCGCGAGTGACTCCGGCTGCTTCTGAATGCCTAATGCGCGCGCCGCTGCTCCCTCCCGGGAGGGGGCGCCGCGGTTGACCCTTTGGCAGCCGTAATCTGCGCATCTCGTACACGGCGTTGCTGCGAGCGAGATTGGCCGCGTGTGTCGCGTGCAAGCTCGCGAGGATAAGAGGTCTCGCTTCTTTTGTTTTCCGCAGCTGCGCCCGAGGGGGCTCATTGGCCCCCCGGACGGACGCCTCATGGGCCGCTTGAAAAGCGCGCCTATACTTTGCAGCTGTGCCTCGTTGCGCGCCCATGCCTGCTGCGTGCTCTAAGGCTAGTGAAAGTGCGCATCTGTGCTAGAAACGATGCCCAGGTGAAGGCGAAACTTCTGCTGCACGAGCTTCCCAACGCGTCCTTGCGCCGCTCGCCAAGCCAAGAGCCAGCGTGTGCACGCATGCAGTTCGCCAAAAGTTGCTTTAATATCAATGCTCTCAGCGGAACCTGAGTTTGAAACAAAGAATGCGGATTTCTGAGGTGTTGGGCGTCTTCCTTGGCCAGGTGCGCTGGCTCGCTCGCTCGCTCACTCACTCACTCACTCACTCACTCACTCACTCACTCACTCACTCACTCACTCACTCACTCACTCACTCACTCACTCACTCACTCACTCACTCACTCACTCCACTCACTCACTCACTCACTCACTCACTGATCTCTTGTGAGAGGAAATAGTTCGTGGTGCGTTTTCATTGGACCACCTCTGGCGAGAGTGGAATTGAAATTATTCCGTTCTGATTTGTTCAAGCATTACCATTCGCCGTGAGATTGAAGCAATCGAAAAAAAATTAACGCGGAGAACATATAAGGTATACCCATTGCTACGCATTCACCGAGCAAAAGTCAATTACTTACAATTTTTTTCCATCCGTCTCCGAACGTGCATTTTTATGGTGTGAATAAAGAAATTTAATGAGGTTTGTGCGCGGTTGAGATCTGTCGCAACGGGAATCCAACGCCGAGCGTCAGAGACCGCGGAGACGAATAATTAGGAGTGCGAAGCCAAGTATCGCAAAGGCCAAAATCGACAAAACACTTTTACTTAGCATAAGGCAGTGTTATAGCAAGATGCACATGCCCGTTCCTCAAATTCGTTTTCCTCCTAACCTATCATTTTTCATTTTGCGCTTTTTATGCGACTTACGAGACAGGGTCACACGGGCCTTCAACGAGCATTGCAGGAGAGTCCCGCGAGCTTCGCTGGTTTTTCCCCGTATCCGAACACTTTAGTCCAGGTTTTAGTTTCCAGACCAGCCGGAGATTTTCTCATGGGGGTAATTGACCGGCTAGCTAAAAGTCCATGCTGTCCTGAGTAATAAGCTACTCGTTCCGGCCCCTGACTAGAGAAGATATATAAGAAGCACATCACCTATTCTCTCGCCATCTTAGCAAGGTTCACAATCTGTGTCACCTTCACCGCAGCAACACCCTTCCTTGCCTCAATATAGCTGCATGCAGAGGAGCTATGCAGTTATATTGCAGTTTTATTTCAGTATTGCAACTAGTCGCGTCACTGCGTGGCGAAGGTGGCACGGAGTGACGCGAGTTGACCAACGTCGCTGAGCGCTCCCCGCGGCAGCGGGATCTTCGAATTTCGCGAGAAATGGCCACACAGTTAGTTGAGCCACAGCACCGTGTGAAATCTAGTATTTAAAATAAAAAAAAATGATATGGCTATAACTAGCAGCCAGCTGCAAATCTCTATAGTTGCAACCAGGCACAGCTCTTAATAGTTTAAAAGTTAACTATTAGAGTCTAGTTACCCTGCTTACCAGCTAAAGCGATTCACCGGTGTTCTGGTGGCCGCCAACACTGGTATTATGCGGCAAAAGTCATACTGCTACCTCAAAAAGTGAATTTAAAAAAAATTCGGGGCGTTCTTCACTGAAACGACTAGTGGCAATACTGAAATAAAACTGCAATATAACTGCGATATAAGTGCATAGCTCCTCTGCATGCAGTTATATTGAGGCAAAGAAGGGTATTGAAACGTGCTTCCCTGTATCTTGTATCTGTACTGGACAGTTCGGTGCTTCAGTGCACTCAGTACACGCCATTAAACTTCTGGGGAACTTGCGCTGAAGTTTGCGGTGCCGATTGCAGCGCCATAACACACTGCCTAGCGAGAAGAGCAAGCAGTTTTGGGTAGTACTCGTAGTAATTTTCCGCGCCACCTTCAGGCGCTTATTGGCGTGAGCCTCCGCGCTCTGTCGAAGGCGCACGTGCCGTGCGTCAGCTATCTGGGCTACGCCGAGAGAAGCTAGGCAATGAATGCTGTCAGCCAAGCGCGGGTATCTAATCGCGCAGAATGTGTTCTCGCGTTTGCAGCGGCCCAAGCGGATGACAAAAGCAGTTTTGAGTCACCGAATGGAACAATCGCAGTGCCACCTTGGCAGCGCAGGTTCCCTATAGCCGAGTTCATGTATTTGCAAGTTGCATTAAACTCGACTGTGCGCTAAGCATGGCACACTCAGCGAAGGAGTATGCTGAGGCCTCTTGAACACGCATATTTCAAGTTGGGAGCGGTGAACTTTGGTTGCGGCGTCGAACACGAGTCATTCTCATCTTTTCAAGCAGCCAAGAGGTGGGGTCTTTTACGGGCCTTTAAACGAAACGAGTAAGCCCAAGTCCTTCTGAACTTTGTCCCAAATTATTTGTGATACGGCGATACCAGCTAGACGACAGCGTTCCTTACGCCTGACACCTGCTGCCAGGTACGACTGCTTCGCCCGGGAATAATCGAGGCTTCCTTGCCGGAAGGCAAATGGGGCCTCGCGAAGGAGAAATGCGGCTCGACGTTATACGTTGCCACACCCCGTACGAGCAGGGCGTACCGGAGGAGCTTCATTGCCGCCGGTGTGGCAACGTCAGCTGTGTCCTCCATTTCCCGTAAAATAAAGTCCAACACGTCAACGCACTTTGTAACCACGCCTCGCGTGACAAACGGTGGCAACATTTCCAAGGCCAACGTCAACGGAAGCTTCGATGCATGCAATCGTGAGCCGGTTACCTTCAACGACGCCCAGCAATTTGCGCTAGACAGCCGGCACGCGGCTGCACGAACGCTTGCGCAAGGGAAGGCAAAGTCGCTCATTCGAGATGACACATGCCGGAACGACCGCCTTCGTTCCATGCGCGCATTCTGCAGGAGAGCACCGGCTGAGGGGCGACAGATCGTCTGCATTTTGGTCCTCTCTTCTCGGGATTTGCCTCACATGCGTCGATAGGTTTGAAGAAAACGTGAACGTATATGCAGGAAGCCATGACGGAGCTTATAGCGCTAAGACACCAGGACGAACAAAGAAAGAGACAACACGTTCGTCCTGTTGTCTTAGCGCTATAAGCTACGTCGGATGGCAAACCAACTCGCCCGAACAGCCACTCTGATGCAGGAAGCGGTGAGCAAGATCGGCTAATTGCCGAAGTTTTACACGCCGAAATAACGCGGTGGCCGACAAGGAACATCGCATTTGAGGCATCGTCATCCATTTCTACCAACCTTTAGGTTGTGTCGCGTGCACCCTACATGGCACATCACGCGGGTGCCATCCAAGGCGGCCTGGACCGAATAATTTCGATTCTATTCAACTACCTTTACTGTGGGGATAGCTCGAGGCGGCACAGAGTTAGGAGGGAGGGTCTGGGGGATTAGCAGTGGCCAGCTATGGACGCCTCGCATACTAAGCGCCACAACACGTCCAATGCCGCCCGCGCAGCCAAGTACAGGCTTCGTATGTGAGAATCCAATTTGGACGGTGCCGCCTACGGCGACGCCCCAGGCCTGAGCAGTCCCACACGAGGTGACGTGTCTTTGGGGTCTCCTCCTGCCTGCAGGCGAAGCAGGTGGTGGTACTTCAGGAGGGGTGTCGCTGTCGTGTTCCGAGCGGTGGGCCGTTCTGCATGCGCCCGCGGCGGCGCCAGCGGGCGATGACGTCGTCGGTGTAGGCATAACCGGATTGCATCCTGTTGAGGAACACTTGAGCACATCGTGGAAGATCGGGGGGGGGGGGGGGGATCATCACAGTGAGGAGGTCTTGTAGAGAAGCTCCTTTCGTCTTTGTTGGCGTCGTCGTAGTGCATGAGCTTCCGGAGTTCGACCCACATAAGATGGTGCTCACTGCTCCACGGCGTCGGTTTGCGAGACCACCGGCCCACAGCCTCGGCCGTCGCACAGGTCGGGTCTGGATTCTTGCCCCGTCGCGTTGGTTGGTCCAGATTACTGGCTTAAGCAGAGTTCTGCCTCTTCGGCTTCCTCAAGCAATTAACGGCCGCGGTATCCGCATGCTTAATGTTCGGCGTTAAAGTCGCCTCCGAATACGACAGCGGCGCGACGATATGTCACGCGCAGGCGGCGCATGCAGCCAAAGTCCACGTTAGAAACGGTCGGCGTGGTGGTCGAGTCACCAACTCGTGACGAACAGCCGAACTCTCGAGCCACTTCGACCGATGGCGAGGAAGGAAATAGGAGCGAAATAAATTTTTTGCCAGATTTGATGACATTTTTCAGGCGCAAGGGCGTCTCCGGCCAAATAGCGCCAAACGAATTATGACTGGTCAAATGAGGTTCATGACATATGTTGAGGGTCGAATTTTCTAAAGGTGTAAGCTAGGCTGAAGCATCATGCTTTTCCACCTTCGACAGTCGATGCAAGGGCTCTTGTAGCGGAAGGAAGAAATTCAGCTGTGGGTCAGAGGCCCCCGACAGCGTATTTACCAACCATGCCACTGTGGTCTATCACTCATCATATCACTCTTGACTTGTAACTTTTTTTGTCTGTGGACCCAGACGCCGTGATGGACGTATTGATTCGCCATGGACGTGTCCATCACTGAAACCGGAGCTCCTGCTTTGCACGGTTTCCCGGTATTTGTTACAATGCGACGCTACCTTCTGTGTCAGTGCGATCACAAATACTAGGAAATAGTTCCGGACTTCATAGACAACACAGGCCTCACAGCCAACGCTGTCGCTCGGTACGAAAAGGAGTGACTGTATAGAGTTCAACTGATTATTACAAGCACAAGTTTGAACCTCGGTAGTCAACACCTTTCAAATAGCTTTTCTGAAAAACAGTAGCTAACCGGTACCTCAATTAAACTCTTAAAGACCGAAAAAGAGAAATGTGATATATAGGTGGTCAAACGAAAACGATGTGTCGCCCTTCATATTGGACGCGGCTGTACATTTAACACTTCCTTGTCTTGCAGTTTAATCTCTTCGAAGTAAAAAAAAAAAATTTGTCACTAAGTGGCCGTCATTCAACGTTCAAGTAACGACGGTAGCAGAGAGAGAGAGTCCCGCATGGAGCACCAGGACCCTCGCAGCCACCCAGAGCACCCCTTTTGAACGGAGGAGGGGGGCGAACGGGAGAGAAGGCGCTCGCCTGTAAGGTGGTCGCCTGTAATGTTGAAACCTGTTCCGATAGCTCGCTCGACTGTCATCGCCGATTTCGAGGAGCAGGCGCCGTTCACTTTCCGTACCTCGCCGCGAGAGCAGCCTCTCGCGCCGACTCCTATCGGGGACGTAGAGACGGTAGTGTCTCTCGGCGCCCTCTTGCCCGACGCCGCCAGTTTCGCTTGCGGCCCCAACTTCCGCCTACTGTCAAGCGTGTCGAGGATAAGCGCATCTTGACTGCTCATTCCCTGCGGCTCGCCAATCTTTATCGCAGGAACGCTATGCGAGACGAAACGCGCAATCATGCCTCGTCATAGCCGAGCAAGAGAGGCAACCGAGCCGCCTAGCGTTCGCCTCTCCCTTTCTTTCTGTCTTTTTTTTTTTTTTGAGCTGCCGATGCCGCTTTCCGAGGAGAAGGCGGCCTGTGCCGTCTGTGCGTGATGCCCCTCTCTGCGAGCCGCCGGCATGTGTGATCAGCTTCGGACCCAATCAAGCTCTCGGCCTGCGCGAAAAGTGGGTTGTTCGATTCGTTGTTCACGGTGCAGCGACGGCCTACGAGGGGCGGTTCTTTTTGCCGTTGTTTCCTTATCGCTACGAAGGCTGCTAGTGACGCCACACGGAAGGATCGGGGCCACGGTTCCCCAACACCGCGCATTATTATTTTTTTTTTCAACCGCAGTGCCCGTCGTAAGCTACCTAGAGTGATGACGGACGAGGGTGTTACGCATTGCCGTTTGGCAGCGGTTAAGACGGGCAAAGCTGGCAACGCTTGCAACACGAAACATAAGGACTGGCAGCGTTAGCTCACAACTGTAATTCTATACGTGAACGCCGTGAAATCCATACGCGCAGAGAAACTTTGCATCAGAAAAGTCTAAAAAGTTTTTCTTTTTATTATTGCTTCATTTATTCATTCATTGTCACAAAGGCCCTTTTGCCCAGGGTTGATAGCATGAGCAGAGATGTGACAATAAAACAATACGTGTTACTTGCTAAAAGACTGCTTATTCAGTGGATGACTTGTAAAGAACATGGTTTTCACTGGAGGAGGGTACTTGATAGAAGATTGTTCCAGTCTTTGCCTGATTTGACATAAAAGGAGTGAAGGTGGGTCGTGTGCCGTGCTCGATGCGGATAGACGGCTTTGAGGTGACCTGCACGCGCTGCAAAACAATGAGCGGGTTGAATAAAGCAGCTGTGGGGAAAAGCATGATGTATTTCATGAAAGAAACGAAGCCCCCCCCCCCCAAAAAAAAAAAAAAATTGGCACAATTTTGTAGTCGATTTGAGGCGCTCCTAAATCTTAGGAAAGCCTGCTTTATTCGCAGAGTAAGTTACACTGGTAGAGCACCAGTAATCTGAAAGGAGGTAGATTTAAGGTAGGGGCGAATGCATTATCCTCCCCCCCCCCCCCCCCCCCCCCCCCCCAACGCGAGAAATTTGACGCAGGAAAACCATGCTGAACCCCATTAGTTCGACGAAAGCAGTCCAAGAAATACGTGGTTCAAATGCGACCGCCCCTCCAAGAGAGACCCATAAATCCACACCCGAGTTGAGCCCAACGCGGGGAAGGCGTTTTTAACGAGCTCAACAACAGGTCGGACCGAAGATCTGGTTGGTGTCCGTGAAAACACGAAAAAATTGAGTCTTTCTTTCTTTCTTTCTTTCTTTCTTTCTTTCTTTCTTTCTTTCTTTCTTTCTTTCTTTCTTTCTTTCTTTCTTTCTTTCTTTCTTTCTTTCTTTCTTTCTCTCTTTCTTTCTTACTTTCTTTCTTTCTTTCAATCAATCAATCAATCAATCAATCAATCAATCAATCAATCAATCAATCAATCAATCAATCTTTAGTTCCGTTTACGTGCATAGAAACTGGGAGTGGCGAGGAAAAAGCAGCGAATTATGTATACTTGACGCTTGACGGGCCTCACCATCCGTACAAGTCATCAGCAGGCACGGGGCAAAAACAAAAAACCGCTGGACAATTGCCTGCAAATATGTGCGCTTACGAAGAGCAATATTTACAGAAACGGAAGTATTTCATGTAATCGGCAGCAATATGTGCCGGAAAAAATTAAAAGCTATAACATAGAGTGGCACAGTACAAGTTAACATGCGAGCACTTCGCATCAAAGTACCGTAGAGTGCTGTACAAATTTCTTGCGGTTGGCAGAGACATAATTTAGTTATCATGTAATGAGGTATTCGGAAACTTCGGTACAGTATAGCTTAACAAAGAAACCCGTAGTTTGTTCTATACTTAAGTAACACAAAATAATTTTGTTTTCTGATGCAGCGCGATCAGTGGTGATATATAAGTGGAACAATTTGGGAAATAATTTTTTTCGTGTTATTCTTTTATAGAAACATGCACATCTGTAGTCAAATAATTTCCTGGCAGGTACAATATAATATATTGCAAGTAAACATGCCTATTGGACGAATAATGCGACCCGTTGACAATCGAGTGGAGCATTTTATTTTGCAAAAATTTGCGGTCTTTGAACGTTTTTATTTTTGATGTTTTGAAAATTTGGCGGACTTTTCTTCTGTTTATTTCAAAACGGAGTTTTCGGGGTTTTTTTCTTTCACTGAATATTGTTTTCTACGGATGAATTACCGTTTTTTTTTTCGGTGATATAAGGTGGTTTTCTTATCAATCAGAAGTTACTTGGAGCTTCTCTAAGCCTTTTTGCCAGCATGGGCATTCGGTTTCGAATAATTGACGCACAAGTGGCCGTACATTTTAGCTGCGTTTGTAGACGAAAGCGCTACAGCCATTCAAAAAGAAAGTAATGTTATATGATCGAGCCGTCAGACAAAAACACAAGTCTAGTTCTAAACATTGGGTTGTAATGTTATCGTTGAGCTGTCGCGCGGGGTTCAGCAAAAGGGTGAGGCATCATGTGGTCTGCGTATTGACGGCGGCGATGGAACTGCCGCTTAACAGTCGTGGTAGCCAGAACATCACTCTTTCTCGTGACGCTTATGCATGTTTCATGTCAGTGTCCTTAGAAGCAGTCGAAGACTATAATCAACCAAGTAGAGCCATGTAAAGTGACGGAGGAATGTCTCGAATGGCACAACTGCGCTAATCCAATGGCACCACCGTCTCACCACGCCCCTGGCTGGCTACCGTGATTTGCTAATTGTCTCCTTCACTTAGCGTAACTCTTGCTTATTCACAGCTAACTGTGGCATACGTGGCAAGCATACTAACCTCTGTTGGGTATTGCCAAAATGTCCAACCCCCTACCTAAAACTAGCAGCATAAGCGAGGGAGAACCTAGGTAGGGTTTGTTAAAGCTTAGTAGCCAAGAACTCGGTCAGCGTTAATTAACTATCCGCGTCATTGACTCCCGTCGTGACTGCAGGTCGCATCGAACACTGCGCTATTAAATGAATCCGCAAATAACTTCTCGTATGATCCCTTTACCCGCGCGCAGTATATGACGGTGCCACTATTGTCATTATGCTTTCGACAATGTTTTGGTATAGTGTCGTTGCCGTGCAACTGCAGGCATGCATAGTCTGCATAGAACATAGCTCTGTTATAAAGAAAAGAAGCTTAAAGTATGAGTCCGAAAGAGATTTTTTTTCTCGCCTTGTACTGGATAATTCTATAAGCTGTACAAAGCCAGAATGCCCAAATACCGCTGGTTGTTTGCATTGCTAAAAAATGCGAAATCAAAAATTGAATGCTTTCTGGGTTGAAAAGAAACCTGTTAGAAAGCTCAATACAATGCTTCCTTCTAATAAAACTCAATTCGTAACCGCTAATCATTTCGGTTCTCAATGTGCAAGTAGCTAGTTGGATACAACTCAAGGAAAAAGCGGCTTTTGTCCGTCACAGGATCCCCTTCCAGTCAATGGCGTCGGCCGATTCTCATTACCCTGCTACCGTGACAATGCAGGGAGTGGCAGATGAAAGGGGACAGCCCTCTCCCTCCATGGTCTGCGATAGTCCCCTTCCCGCATTGTCAACCTAGCAGGGTCATGAGAATCGGCCGACGTCACTGGCTGGAAGGGGGTCCTGTGACGGACAAAAGCCGCTTTTTCCTTGAGTTGTATCCAACTGTAGCCCCTTCCCTGCATTGTCCGGGATAGTACCCCCCCCCCCCCTGCATTGTCACGGCAGCAGGTTCATAAGAATCGGCCGACGCCATTGGCTGGAAGGGGGTCCTGTGACGGACAAAAGCCGCTTTTTCCTTGAGTTGTATCCAACTGTAGCCCCTTCCCTGCATTGTCCGGGATAGTACCCCCACCCCTGCATTGTCACGGCAGCAGGTTCATAAGAATCGGCCGACGCCATTGGCTGGAAGGGGGTCCTGTGACGCACAAAAGCCGCTTTTTCCTTGAGTTGTATCCAACTGTAGCCCCTTCCCTGCATTGTCCGGGATAGTACCCCCACCCCCTGCATTGTCACGGCAGCAGGTTCATAAGAATCGGCCGACGCCATTGGCTGGAAGGGGGTCCTGTGACGGACAAAAGCCGCTCCGTTCTTGATTTGTATCCGACTATAGTGTGTCGCATTCGTTCCTCGCACTCTTTATTTTCACTCTATATTACGACCTGCCTTATGTTGTTTAGTCACCTGCTAGATTGTTCGCTGATGATTGTGTGAGTTATCGAGCCACACCTTTTGACTGTGACATTTCCTGACTGCAGTTTGACTTTTTACGCAATCACTAACCGGTGTAAAGTGTGACAAATACGCCTCAATGGTAAGTGCTGTAAACCAATGAGCATCTTGCAAGCAATGCATGTTCTAGAGCTTCCGCTGGTAAGAATGAGGGTTATGCACTACAAGAAGTAACTTTGCGCAAACATATATACGAATGAAGCCAAGAGTCACTGATACCAAGGGAAGCATAAGATAATGTAACCTTTTTTTATGCCGGTGTTGATTAATGAGCGAAATTGATTTCGTAATTTTTCCACTCTAATTAACACCTCCATGAGGAAGAGTAATACCTCCTATGCTATCCTGGGTTTCACTTACTCTTGCTTCTTTCGTACACATATCCTAACGAGTTCGTAACCTCCTTATCTTCATCTGCACAATCCGTACAAGTACAGGAAGTAACACATAAATAGCCTGCCTTCAGGTCTCATAATTTTTACCCCGGACAGAAGCAGTTAAAACATCAAACCAAATCTGGCTGTAACGTCCACTGTAGAGGCGATTACGGCTTGTAACTTTTTCAGAAGCAGCTTTGCGGGTTACCAGGATTAGAGCGTACGTGTGCTGTCGCGAGTGCTTTCCATTTCTTGTGCATTCCGACATGTGCCTGTATTGTTCATTCCATTAAATTTCATTCATTACCTGCGTCATCTTTTCCATACTAGCCTTCGCTACCTTTGTGCAGTGTATTGTGTTGTTTATTACCCTCATCTGTTGTTGAATACCGCCTTTTTGTTTAATACTTACGGTGTGTCTTACTACCTTCCATCAAGTGAGGAAGAAAGCCCAGTTATTGGTTCAGCATCATTGTGCTCTGACGTACTGTGCATTTACCTTGTCATTACTTTTACAGAGCTTCTTAGTGTTCACTACATTTTCATCAGAAGATCCCCCGCCTTTTCAGCCCCTTCCATTCGTAAACTTGAATTTGAAACTTTCATTTGTCCTAGCCTCGAATACGCCTCGACAATTTGGGATCCCTATCACACTTGCATAATCAATCAGCTTTAAGCCATTCAAAACCACGCGGCCAGTTTCGTCACATCGCAGTACGACAGACGCCACAGTATAACTAATAACAAGGCATCTCTCGACCTTCAGCTCCTGGCACGCGCGAAATTTCACGACTTTGTTTCATAAATAGTATTATAACTTTCCGCAGGTAAGAAACTCTGTCTTGCATCGGCCGCTTCGCACTTTACGCCGACTTTTTAACACTCTGGGTGTACAACGCCTACACGGTTCCACAAACACATGTAATATATCCTTTCTGCCCGGCACCATTGCACTATGGAATGAGGTACCTAATTCCATAGCTTTTGAAAACGACCCGCTTGAGTTCAGGCAGTTACTGACAGCGAATGTCAAGAACTAAAAATTTCCGTCCCTGCATGAAATAATTGTTCCGCGTTTCTGAGTTCTCTCCTTGTTTTTTTGTTTTTTTTTTCATGTGTTTGCTCCAGATTGCTCTTCACTTAATGCGATGTATTATTTCTCTCGCTTTTGTTGTAATTTATCTGGATGCGCAGTGCTCATTATGCTGAAATTTCGACTGATTTCTTGAATCGTATAATCATGAATGCATTGGTTTTGCTGTCTTTGTGCATACTGACTCTGTGACGTGACTCATTATGTTGACCATTGTGTTACGCTACGGATCTCCCCCTCCCCGCCCCCTCTCCCTTATGTAATGCCCTAACCTAACAACCTTTAAGGGTGAACAAATGAAGCTGGTAATGATGGTGATGATGATTTAGCTGCCCTACTGTCCGTTACCGGTCTTTGGGCTGCTGTGCTCTGTCCTTGTGCATTTTACGTGCTTTCTTCTCGGCCTTTTGTATGTGTTCTTTTCGTGTCTGTGCTATTGTGTCTTGTGTGTGTTTGATGGTGATGGAAGTTGATTCGAAAATACAAAAATAAAGCGAAAAGATATTAGCCGGGCAAGAAAACTTCCACTTGATTCTCGAACACATGATCTATAGAGGGAGGGAAACAAAAGGGATAGATGATGAGGTTAGTGGTAATCAAGCTGGGAAATGGCAGGAAAAAAGATAGCCGAGGGGCAAAGAAAAAAACAAACAATTGCATCCTATTTACGCAATCGCACGACTGAAAGCGAAAGTAACTAACTACACGGGTATAATTGTTCTACACCACACTTACACACGTGAGTTGCCTGTTACAAATGTACAAACATTAAACACAGAAGTTTTAGCCATTCACGTGTGGTGTCCTGTCATGAATCAAACGCGGTGGCGTTGTGTTCAGCCTCCGTCTGCTTTTTTTTTATTTTGTTTTCAGTGTCTGCTCTATAGTGCTCCTTGTTTTCGTGCCCCAATGAATCGTTATTTCAAAGTGTGTACCCTTTTTTCAATGAGTTCAGTGATGCGAAGTTTGTGCTCTCTCTCCAGCGGTACTGCACCTCAGTACCGCGTTTAGCGACGCTTCCCGTACCCAATTTCGTGACGTAGTAATGAAGGTAAATTTTCGCCGCGCTCACCGACCAATCAGAAGAGAGTTCTCCCCTCAAGTCGCAGCACTACCCTCGTTTTGAGTTTCGATAAGTGTTAGACTTGACAGGCAGTAGCCTTGATAAAAGGATACGAAACTTTTGTCAGTCTACTGGGAAACAAACGCTGATGTGTGAACTAAATTCAGAATGCGTGAGAACGAAACGCTGACGTAGGAAGAAATACGTACGACACCGACGGGCTCAGGCTTGCCAGCATACAGGATGAGAGTCTATTGAAATTGTTGAATGTGAATTCTGCAATTCCGGCATTTCGTCGTTGCTGGCCCTTACATTGAAGAAATAGGGAGAGATTGTAGGTTTATTAAGAATGGGTCTCTGAGCCCACCTTGAGTAGAAGAATATACCTTGGGCCATATCGCTCTTTGGCCGAGGCTGCCTTTGCGCCACTAAAATCCATCATCCTGAGCATCAGATTTATTAATAAGAATAACATTACTGTGGGATTAAAGTGAAAATACTGCTTTAATTTCTGAACGAATTAAAAAAGATGAAACGGCGCATAGAAGTAAATGGCACTATTCAAAAACATTCAATAATGTGCCACTGGCTTGTTGAAATTTCAGGGTAAGCGTTCGCAGCGAGTGAGTTTGTACCGTGCCTGTTGCATCCTTGGGAGCGGCCACTTTGACTCTGTGTTGTGATTATGTTTGAAAAGGCGGTTTGGGAAATATTGTCAAAATATGATATTTTTTTTTACGAGCAGGAGCTAAAACCATTGCATTTTGTGCAGTGTGTGTCGTACGTGATATGCGGGACACTATGTAGGATTAAAACTAAGGTAAGGATGCAGAACACTTATTATTACATATCAAAGTCACGGAGAATGAGCTGCATGTAGCGCTCCCTCAAGCATTTTTCAAGCGTACTTCAACGGACGGATGCGAATTTTCGTGGCATCCCTTCTGCGAGTGACCGTGCGTACGAGGCACGTCGCGTGGCATATTGCACAACGCGTCAGAGATTCGGTTACGTCCCCGACGTTCACAACTTGATCGCCGCGCGTCTTTCCCGTAATGCTTTTTAAAAAAAACAAAAAAAGGAGAAGAGCGGAACGCTTTGTTAATTATTAGCCAAACATTCTCGACGTGACGTTCGGGAGCAGCAAGAGGCCAGTACTGCGGGCTGCAAGCCGCTCCCTTCCGCCATACACCGCGAGTGTGAATGGAAGATGGACACTGGCCCCACCCTCTCCACTCCCGCTGCGTCATGCGGAAGAGTGGAGGAGCGCGCGTCGGTCTTGGCCCGGACGTGGTGTGGCGCACGGGGGCCGTGTTTTGTTTTCCTTTTCACCCCACCCCAGTGTCGATGATGAGCCCCCAAGAATGAAGAGCGCAGCCCACAGCCAGTGCGGTACCCAAGAGCCTCCCGCGCGAAGAGGCTTCGCGTAGCCAATTTCCCGTCCGCACGATGTGGACAAAGTGGCCACGCCGGCGGCGGCGGCGACAGCGGCGCGCGCTCACGATCGGGGGGTGCGCCGGGCGCCGGCTCGGCTCGCAGTTTCTGAGTTTGTCGTGTCAACGCGCCCTGATAGAGTCGCTCGCCGCGAAGACAGATTAGAGCGCGCGAGGCGTGGGCCGCGCTGATGATGTGTCCATCGCTCGTCGGCGCGCGGCCGCCCCACTTCGGGTTCGCTCAGTGAAAATAGCTTTGTAATGCTATGCATTACGACCTAATAAGCGTCATGATGGGCATCTGTCCCCACGCCGCGACGTTCTTTGCACTAACAAGATGCGCTGGCTCGCCCCTTCGTCGTGGCACTTTTTTCTGCCCCGCCGGCGCATGGCGCGAGGACGGCCGCTCGAGCGCCGTCTCTGGCAGCAGCTACCCACGCATCGCGACTGCCTGTCACGGAGCCGCGTGAATTCTATTGGCAGCGGGCAGCGCCGGACCCGCGAGGCACGCGGTCAGGCAAATGGTAGAAAGGCCCGAGATGTCATTGTAATACCAATATCCGGCTAGCGACCAGACTACTAGCGCATGAACCCTTGTGAGCCTTCATCTTAGCTCACAGAAGAAATTAGTTTATCCATTTTGACCTTGACTAAGTGTACCAATTCTTTCGAGTGAAGCCGAAAAAAAAAACAGCAACACGAAAAGCATGAAAATATCAAGTCTCGCCAATAAAGACATATGTGCCCGAGAGCACCGGGGACACGAAAGAACAGCACGCGACAAAACAGCATGCGACGAAACAGCGCACAAAAAACAGCACAGCGACAAAACAGCACAAGTGAGAGCACCAAGTGATGTGCTTTATTTTTGGCAGCAGGTTGCGCCACCATGTTGACATGAGGGCACTACTGTCCATCGTTTACCATTGGTAACGACATCGTATGTCTGGTTTCCGTTGTAAACATCCTGTTTCTCACAGAAACGTGACAGCGCTGTGAATTACCTCCCCCTTATCCTCTCTTCCTGTCCTCTCACCTCTTTCATTACATTTCTCATTCTGCCTGCTATCCTTTATTTCCGCTGCCCCAGCTCAGGTGCTTCAGTATCGATGGCAGATGCCGGGGCTAGCAAAAGTCTTTTCCTTCCTTTTTATAATTATTTTAATAAAAACCACTTACTACTACTACTACTGTAGAAGAAGAAGAAGAAAAAGAAAAAGAGAAGAAGAAGCAGAAGAAGCAGCAGAAGAAGCACAAGAAAAAGAAGCACAAGAAGAAGAAGCACAAGAAGATGAAGAAGAAGAAGAAGAAGAAGGAGAAGAAGAATAAGAAGAAGAAGAAGAAGAAGAAGAAGAAGAAGAAGAAGAAGAAGAAGAAGAAGAAGAAGAAGAAGAAGAAGAAGAAGAAGAAGAAGAAGGTGGTGGTCTTTATTCTCATTCTAATACAAGGGAAAGGGATCCCAGACGAAAAGCTGCAAAGCAGCAGCTTGAGAGTGTTGAGTGAGGTATACACTACCTGTTGTCAGCAGACCAGAGGCCGAATTTACAAAATTGGTCTCGCCCGTTGAGCCAGTTGTTGACTGGCCGGCGTATTGGATGCCGCACGCTGGACTATCGCTGCCGGGTAAACGGGCGCGAGCCAGTCAGGAACCGCCCCTTGTCGACAACAGGTTGATCCCCTGAATGCCGACGCCAACCGTGTATACCTTCCGCAAGGCTGCCGCACTTTAGCGAGGCGTATAGTATATTTCCTCTATCATGACGGTCGCAGAGGGCTCTGACGGTCCACTAAACTATAAATTTGGCCTAATTAGCGACGCGTAATGAATGCGTTGCAGGGCGAAGGACAGCAGAAGGCGGGGAGAGCGCCGAGTCCGAGTTGTCCCTCGTCGTTCGCTCTGTATCACATTCATTACCTCCGGCGGACGCCAACATGGAGGGAATAAAAGCGAGCCGATTATTATGCTCGCGAACTGCTCTACTTTGAAGCGTGTCCGTGAGGCGGGAGCGGAACGCGTAGAGGACGTCTGACATGGTCGGCCAGCTGTGCCGCGTAACAATTAACTGAGACCGAAGTAGGTCATTCACAACTGTGAGCCATTTACAATCACGGTACGGTAAGGCCCGCGCGCGAGGGTTACCTCCGAGGTGAACATTTCTCCTTATTACGCATGCGCAATTTACTGTCACATACTAAGCCCGATGAGTCAGGTGCACGACAGCCATGGGCTCGCTATACGTATAAACGTCCTCTGAAAAATGTACACACCCACCGCGCCTGTGTATAAGACAGAACAGGTGCTCACTTTCGAGACATTTAGGTGAATATTTAGGAAAGAATTTCCAGCCCATTTCTCGGTTCCCGAGGGGAGCGAAGAGCACGAACTGCTCAAAACAGAATGCTGGGCTAGTTAAAGGACAAGGACAAAAGTAGTACTGAGCAGCACAATACTTTTATGCCCCCCCCCCCCCCTTATTGTTTTTAAAGCTTTGTTAGTATGCCACACCCTGTTGCACAAAATTCTCTACGGGGAAGAAGTGAAGGATAGGTTCGTCGACTTGTCCGTAAGCGATCGCTCACGCTTCACATTCCCAAATGCACGTTTCGTGAGCGGCCGATGAAATGTGGCGATGGCCGCTCATGGCGCGCGCTCACTTCTGGTGCACTTCGGCTCAACGAGCCTGTGCCAGTTTGCCGGTCTTCGCATCTTGAGCTACGTGGGACCGTTATTTCTTCCAGTCCAGTGAAACGCAACTGTCGGCGCACTCGCTAGAGGGCAGCTCAGTCGCGCGCACTAATGCAATGCAAGTACGTGTTGAGCATCCATGGTTTCCCCTCAAAGTAGCCCCCCATTAATAGCTCATCGCTAACAGTTACTGGAGCCACCACAGCAGCGCCCCCCTCCCCCTTGTCCGGAAAGCGTCCAAGTCGCTATTGAAAGTAGAATTTTTGCACTGCGCCACCGCTGTAACCTGGCCTGCCATTGTTTTGGGGGCCCGTTTGAACGACTGGCGGAACGCGTTTCGAAAAGTTACACCGGAGACGTATTTAACATTTGTTTTTTATTATTATTTTCCTGCGAAAGTAGAGTGAAGAGCACTAACAAAATTAGGGTGGTCAAAATAACGTAGCCCCCCCCCCCCCCCTCCCCGTCCCCCTCATAGAACTTAACGCAACGCAAAGTATAATAAACGAGCACAACACGCTAAAAGAAGTATACATTTAATGAAGGTAGCAGGGGGGGGGGGGGGGGTGAATTTTACGAAGGCAGGGGCCGCGGGGTAGACACAGAAACCATTTATTTATTCATGCTCAAAAGTGCAAACGTTGTGGACAAAAGAATAGTGCCGTATACTTTGTTAAGCATAACGCCTGAGAACTCTTGATTCCTGACGTAATCATGCTGGCCTAAGCAGCGGACGGTGAAATGCTAGTGCGCAGTCCACTAAGACATACGAAATTCGGTGGCTGGTTCCCTACATTGAGTATCTATTTCAGTTACTTTACGGGGTCCGGTAATCTTCCAGCCTGAAATGCATCTTAATTAGAGCCGGCGTCCGCTTGCCAGCGGTACATGCTGCGTTGCGAACTTCGTGCAAGTTATGACGGAATATGTAATGACACAATACAGTTAACTTTAATGAATCGAACTTGACAGCAGGAGTAGCTGCATGATCACGATCATGATCACATGATCGCCATTTCCGGAGTAGCCTGACGTCGCTACAGCGGTACGTCAGATGGCAGCGCACCGTCGTTGTCGCGTCTCCCTTTTCGAGCGGACGGAATGCGTGGCGTCTGTCGCCCTTCGATGGCTGGCGAACTTTTTTCGATTAGCGACCTGCGGGAAAGCGGGCCCAAAGAAAACCGCGCCCTATCCGCGCATGCAGGGCCGTCCTGTTGTTGCCGCGACGCGGCTTGTTTCGCGGCAGCCCCAGATTGTCCCCGTGACGTGATATATAGATTAGGGCAATAAGCAGGCCGCTTGTTGGCGGGCCACTTCAAAGGCGGCCGCCGGGCATTCCGACGCTGTTCCCGTTGAAGCACCTGCGCCGCGCGACCCCAGCGGCGAAAGAAAAGGCGCCGTAAGACAGCGATTTACAACGTTCGCCTTTCACACGGCCGGCTATTTTCTTCTTGAGCCGCGGCTGCTGCTTGCTGCTGCTTCTTCGGGCGGCCACGAAGGGGTTCGGCGGCCCTGATTTACAAGGCGCGCGGAACGCGGTCCCGGGACTCGGTGTTTTTCAGCGGCCGCGCCGCCGGCTCCGGGGCCGCCGCCGCGCTCTTCAAGGTCGGCCGCAAGGACGACGCCCAAAATGCCGCCGCCGCGGTGCTCGGGCTCCACCGCGCACCTGGCTACCGGCACCGCGCCGAGTGCAAGCACGCCGTCTCGTGCATGCCCTGCCCTGGCTGGGCCGCAAAGAGTGTCGCGGCACCACGTACCCTCCCCAAACCTCCGAGTGACCGAAGCCTTTAATCCCTGCGTATTGAACCCTTTGACACGTAACCGCTATACAACGCGGAGCGAACCGGGGAATTCTGCGCTTTTCGTCGGGCACGCGACGCGTGACACACGTCCTATGTTTGTAGTGCAAACCCGACTTATTGAATTACCCTTAGCGTAGTTATTTTCTCCGGAAAACTACCGTAAATTAAAATCAATGTACCTATAGACCTCGTTAAAATCCGCGATGCAGCGTCAGTAAAAAAAAACAAAAACAAATGCTGGTGCTCGGCGTAGGTATGCATTCTGTGCGCTGTCGTATTAAGCAGGCAGGCGTTTTTTACCTGCCGTTCCGCACAGACAATAGTGCACCAATCACAGGGCAGCACTGAGGCAGCAATAAAACTTCCTCGACTTCTCGAGCAGCGCCCTCATCCACCACTCTCATCACGGAAGAGGAGGAGGCGACAGCCAGTGACAGCATTCGCCACCGGTCTTTGGCGCGTGCCAGGCCCACATGTTTCCGTAGCCGTCAGTTTCCGCAGCAGTTATGGCAGCTCAAAGGGGGATGGATTACGGGAGGTCGCGCTGTTTAACAACCCGATGAAGATTATCGCATAACACTACTTCATATTTTTTTGTTTCTTTCTTTTTCTATTCGTCCTTAATGCGACTTCATAATGCATACTCCTTTAGGATTGCGCGTTTACAGACATTGATAACAACACTGCAAGCTAGTCATTTACTTAGTACTTGAAGCTGCTCCGATAAATGCGCAGTTATCGCTGCGCTGGCCTAGTGGTTTGAGCATTCGCCTCGCATGCGGTAGGTTCTCGGTTCGATCGCCTGTACCGCCTGATACCAGCAGCCGGTTTCCCATTGGGTACAAGATTTCCGCCTGGCCTTGTGCTCTCCCTTTCTGGGGTGAAATGCTCTGAAAAAGGATCTTTGGTCGAACAACCTCTTCTCCTCGAAGGACGTAAATCCACAGGGTGCGGGAACGTCCGATTGTGACCCGTTTTGTTAACTTTTTCGGGCACAGAATTTTTTTTTTAAACGAAACTGAATCTTATCGAATAAATGTTGCAAGTTCAAAAAATGGCGAAAAAATTCATTCATCGGAACCCAAAAGGCTTGCGGCAAGTGCACCTCAAGTTCCTCCGTTCCCTCCCGTGGAGCTCTGATAAGCGCTTATTGTCCTTCCTCAAGCAGAGGAGTAACTGCAGTATCTGCACACCCTTGGTATTTTTGATTTCGTCCTTTCGTACTACGGCTTGGGCACCAAATTTTTGAAGGGCACCCTTCGGCTGGTAGTTCTATGGCTGTCGGCGCTCCTAAAAAAAAAATTCTTTTTTGACAAGCGACCGCGCGCAGCCAGAGAAATGACACCATTTGTTTTTGGTAGCACGATCTACCTAGACATGGGTCCGGTTAGTTATTCCGTGAGGCCGCCACGTAGCAAGGGGGGGGGGGGGGGGGGAGTTACTAAAATTGTGGTTAGCCACGTTTGAAAGAGTTAACGTATCGCCTTTGTGGATTTCGCATGAAGAGCAGTCGATAAGTTTTTGTCATTTAGTCTCGGAAATAATCGGAGCTCGTAAAAAAATCGTATCACGGTAATTTATGGTTCTAGTGATTGATTACTGATTGTTTTGTGATAAGCGATGGCGAGTTAATGAAATAATTATAATTAAACAATTAATTACAGAAAAAAAAGAAAAAAATGAAAAATGGGGGTTCGAAGGTGTCAAAATAGTCAGAATGAAAAGCCAGTGCATGATGATGCTATTTATAAAAAATTAGAGTGTGTAATTGATAAATCAATGAATTTAAAAGTTGAAAAAAAATGAAAAATGCGTTCAAAGGTGTCAAACTGCTGAGAATGGAAAGCCTAACCCATCAACGCTATCGCGTCATCCCTTAAGGCGGAGCTTAAGTGTCCCCTCCAATTTGTTCTGTACGACGAGATGCAGAGTTCACCTGTGGCGGAAGCTAGGTGGGGACTATATAGCGAGAAGCGATCGTCTTCGGGGCAATAGGTCGTTACAAACGTGTATTAGAATTTAACGTGTCCATATTTCATTTAATACCACCTCAGAAAAGAACTTCTTCAACACACCTCGTGCATTGTCCATTTACTTCGAGAGAGGCACGTGAAACGAATTCACTGCGTTGTGGTGGCTCAGTGGTTAGGGCGCTCGACTACTGATCCGGAGTTCCCGGGTTCGAACCCGACCGCGGCGGCTGCGTTTTTATGGAGGAAAAACGCTAAGGCGCCCGTGTGCTGTGCGATGCCAGGGCACGTTAAAGATCCCCAGGTGGTCGAAATTATTCCGGAGCCCTCCACTACGGCATCTCTTTCTTCTTTCACTCCCTCTTTTATCCCTTCCCTTACGGCGCGGTTCAGGTGTCCAACGATATATGAGACAGATACTGCGCCATTTCCTTTCCCCCAAAACCAATTATTATTATTATTATTGTATGTCGTTTCGAGATTTTTTTTTCCTTGAGAAATCTGTTTGTATTCCAGTTTTGTAATCTCTGCGTTTTCTGCGCGGCTGGTAACGCCATCCGTGACGTCATTGTCAAAGCCCCCGGCAGGTAACTATTGAGTGAAATTTATTGTGAAAACCGCCAGCTGTTTCGCTCGATTTTGTCGCGTTTTCTCGTCTAGGGGCACGGGCCGCTGGTTAAGCCAATATGACGAAAATGTCATGCGATGCAAAAATTTCATTCCATCAGGTGGACAATTAAAGCGAGATCCAATGGCGCTGGCAGAAGTTTCTTTGAGTAGCTGCTTTATGTAAGCGACAGAAAGCTTTGAAGCAAGTCCAGTTAGCCTGACAGTGTCCTGTACAGCTGATTTTACAACATGGAGCTATAATTAAAAATTTATTTTGTGCTTGTATCCCAAGGCTAATATTCCAATAACCAATCCCGTTTAAGGCTTACATATCACAATAAAAAGAACGTATAATGTTGCAGTCCACCAGTATACACAAGGAGTGCCCCATAAAAATAACCAAATGGCTGTTTTACCATTACTGAAAGCCCTGAAGAGAGTTGAAAGGGTCTTTACGAGCCGACGAAAAGCCTGCTTTATAGGCGACGACAGAACTTTTCGCCATTCAAACTTCTAATCCCAGAGTCTCGCACTCACCTGTATAGCGCGCGCAATCCTGTCTACTTATGTCTATCTCGATTTGGTGATGTGTTCAGTAGTATTTTATTGGGATGCTTTGGGCGCATACCAAACGAACTGTCATGATAATAAGCCCTTCATACAAACACTCGACACAAAGAGAAGACACATATCAACACGTTATATACGCTGTATAAAAACATGTAATGTGGTGAAACTCATACGTGAAAGAATCTTCGGCAACTTATTGCTGACGAAAACGAACAATATGTTTATTGGGATGTGTTAAAGAGTTTGTGGCAGGCGGCATCATGATAGGAACGCAAAATGATTGAAGACTGAGGGCCAACGTGCGAGCATGAGCACAGCTTTATAGTAGCGTATGTTCGGTGGTCACTGAGAACGCTTTGTACGGTAGTTCGAAGAGCATAAATGGTACAGTAAAATTTACATACAATTCATGATGATTTAGTAATTTTTTTTGCTTGATAATCGAAATCCTGGTTCCCACAACATGCCTTAACTTTTCTCATTTTAAGTCTATGGGCTCGAAGGCTGTAACAATGGCAAAATATATCTGTACTTTTAGTATGAAGCGATTATTCGTGCTTTGACTCATGGTTCGCGTTTCGAGCTCGGCCGGGGCTGCCGCATTTCAATAGAGTTAAAAGCAAAAGCCCTCGTTCAGTGCCATTTCGGTGCAGGTTAAGGAATCGCAAGTGGTCTAAACTGATACAGTGCCCTGGCTATACTGTGGTACGTAGCTAAACTATGGTACGCATCATTGCCGCTCCCGCGGATCTGGCGCGTGTAAATCTGCTAATTAGTTATATTACTTTTCATGTTGTGAAAACGTATATAGAAAGACTGGTTCTAAACTGAGTTTTAAATAAGCTTAGGGGGAGCAGCCTCGTGCCCCTAAATATAGGCTCTCTGTATGCGCCGAGCGGCGCCTGCATATCACTAAAGCAACGCCTCTTAGTTAGCGGAGCTTCCTGAAAGTTGGCTTTTCTGTGCGTCACTGAACGCATGGGGCAGGTAGTAGAAACGGAAGCATGGACTTGATAGATCGGTGTACTACCGATGGATGATAATGGCACTCGTTTTGAAAGGGTGTGGTGGCAGATGCTGTAAACGTCGTATTCGTAGGGCTCGTATAGCAATCTGGAGGCTAGACAACTTCGGTTTTGAGCAAACTAGAAATATTTACCAAGGGCTACAGCAGCTGTCTTCCTTGTTGCCATGAGAAGAAAGTACATTTCCAGATATCCATTAATCTTGCTCGTTTTTTTGTTGTTGTTGTTGCTGCTGCTGTTGTTGTTGCTGTTATTGTTGTTGTTACATGTTGTGTCGCAATTGCGTATTTCTAAGTTAACACAGCCATGACGTGCACGTGAACAACTGACATGATGTACAGACATCTATTCTTTTCGCAGATCTAGTTGCATTTGTTCCGGTGAGCGCCTAGCAATGCCGCGCCCCATTTCCAGCAAGCAGGGAATAACTGCGAAACACGCGATGTGCGCGTGTCGCCCTCGACCACTGCGCTGAAGGGGGCAAGGGATGCCGTAATTAAAAGATCTCTATGATGCAATAACCTCATATAGGTTTTTTTATACAAACTTCATAAGCTATCATAAAAATAAAATATGATCGACAATGTACGACATTGCATAGCATTTGTGAATAATATTTGTATGAAATTTTATGATAGGAGGCTATTGCATCATGCAGCTTTTTGTTTTCAGTAGGGCGGACTCTCTGCGCACACCGTTCGGCCGGGCATCGCCCTCGGTACCGAGCCGCCGTCGATACACTTCGAGTAAGCCGGATCAAAGAGCACGCGACGCGACTTCGTTACAGGCGACGGTTCACTGTACACGCCGCCTCGCACGTGGATTGCCCTCCCGTGTAGCCTGTCAAGCGGAATCATCGTCCGTGGGCGACAACACGGGCACGCCCGCTCAAATGCGTCAAGGGAGGAGCGCGTTCCGGGCGTGATACGCCGCGCTCCAAGCTCAAGGCGACAGAGCGAGCAGCGGTGACTGTGTCCGCGCACCAGCCACGTGCGCGTGTATGGCGTCGGGTCGAAGAAATAGGCAACTAAAGGAGCAGAATGATAATCGATGTGGCGTGGTTACCGCCTGCGGACGTACTCAGGAGAATTCAACGCGGTAATTATTAATCTGACTATTTCAAATCCGTTCAGTCGTGTCCTTCTCGGTCCAGACTTGAACCACATATAACGCAGTGCGGCGGTCTACGAGAGGATCCTGTTTGTAACTAGGCACGCACCATCAGCAACGAACGAAACGAAAACTATAACACTAAAAGGCTAACACAAAAACGCAAACATGCCAGCTCCTGGGGAGGAGATACAACGAGATTGATTAACAATTCTAAAGGAAAATCTTCCGGATGGTTCGACGGGAATCTTCCGGAATCTTCCACGGTAACCACCCTCCGGATGGTTCCGGTGCTAACCACAACCGGTTACGCAGTCCTCCGCTCTCGTCTATAACCTCATCCTTCCATGGTAACCAACCTCCGAGTGGTTCCCATGGCAACGCACGCGCCGGTTACGCCGGTGACTACGACATACTACTACTACTACTGCGACGACGCCGACGACGCGAAACCCAGGAACGGGAGCTTAACAGCTGGCGCTGTAGAAATGACACATCAACTAACATACTAAAATAACTGCAGTGTCGCTTATACTACGAAACAGCCATGCAACCGTGCCCCTACAACAAGGTGACATGTGCTTAGGCCTCATTAACCGAGGTCTACTACGGCTTGCACTACAAAGCTTACATTACAGTGCGCTCCATTACAACCTTACACACCATCCTCTTTGCAAAAAAGAAAAAAAGAAAAAGGAAACGATATTGTTGGCAGTTTGCTAGTAATGATCGTAACATGGACAATTTCCGCCCTGCTGTCCTCTCTCTGTCCGTTTTATTTCCGCTAGCCTAGCTCAGGTGCTTCAGGTATCGGTGGCAGATGCCGCGTCTAGCGACATCCCCTTACTTTCATTTTAGTTTAAGAATAAATCCGCTACTACTACCGCTACCCTGCCGTTCCCAAACACAATTCAGAAAAGAATGCCGATATCGTGCATCCAATATCCTTGACTGCTACCTGGAAAATATGTTTATTTGCACTGCAGAAGAAACAGCGCAATCCGTGTCAAAGCACCCCGGTGGCTGAAAATAGCGATACTAAACTCTTGTTGTTATTGAAATTCCCTCGCCTGAACTCAGTCGTCGAAATAAGGCACGCGCTGACCGTAGCCATCTTCGTGTCGCTATCGCGCACTCAATCCGCTTCACCGATGCCGCACGCATTACTTCGGGATTCACACTCGGTAAACAGCGAGCTTTCACCGTGCCGGTTTAACTTGCCCTGGCGTAATGCCTGCGCACCGGAAAGTAGATGTCTCACGAACGAGCTTTAAAACACACGCACTTCGTGCGACCGTATAACGACTTTGCGCGCGTACTTCGGATCCACACATCCCAAGAACAGCAAGTTTAGAGCCGGGCACTCCGACGTGAGAAACCACGCGAACGTGCGCATAAAAGTGACGAAAGGTCGCCACGTGCTGTTCGCAAAGCGTGTATACGCCAACCTGTTCTGTGGAACGCCGATACGATGGGCACTGCGTGGAATTCATAATTTTCAATATTTTCGCGTCAAAAAATACCACGCATACCTCGGGAAGGCGACATTGCGCACTTGGGCGCATGGAATGTCACGTAGAAGTTTACCACCGCTTACATTTCTACGACAAAACAAGCAGCGCAGTCTGAGATGCTATACAAACCATCAAACAACGTCACGGCAGATTTCCATATGTTCTACTTCCCATGCGAAATCACTTGAATATAATAGCTATACAAACGGGTAAAACTGAAATAAAAAAAAGGGAAGCTGAAAGTGAGGAAAAAAAATCTGAAAGCACCATAAGAAAAAACCACGGCGCGCCAGGTGAAACGCTTCATCTTTATAACTTTATGGCGGGCTTAACAGTGAATCTCGGAAATAAAATATTCATTGAAGAAAGCACAGTGTTAAGACCAACATGTGCGCGTCAAGGAGGTCCCATTTCAGTCTTTTACTCCAAGACGTCCTCCTGTATATGATCACCACGTGACAAATTGACGAATTAATAAAGTATATTTTGATCACGAAGCGCACGAGGTAACACAGGCAGCACCACAGCAAGTGCTGGAAAAATATTAATAAAGCAGTATTTAAAGCAGTATTTCGTTGTCTTTTGGTACTCAGCTGATTCAAATTAAACTGGATCGAGGATTTCTATACAGCATACTCAAACGCTGCTGGCGCGCTATTGAAAGTGTGCGCGTTTGTCCGTTTAACTGCAGTTAATTTTGTTACTAGAGAGAGAGAGAGAGGTAAAGAGGAAGAGAGAAGGCATGGATGTTTGTTGTATATTGAGATTCGATGTAGTAGAGCACCGGCTCTGTATGTACGTTGCCTGTAGGTGGTGCGTAAGAGTTCAGCGACTTCATTCGCGCATGACAGATACGTGAGCGCTGACGTTTAAAATTCCACCTGCGAAAAAAACGAAACGAATAGATGCAGCAGACGAGGGTTCTCTATGGCTCCCTTCAGTGCTCTCGAATGCCCTGACAGAGCAGACTCAATTGGTGGAAGAAAAAAGACGACGCAGACCATGTCGAGGCAGGGAGCAGCACTTGTAACGTAGTATCCCTCCGAGTCTTTCCAATGTCTCGACGCCCAGCGAGGAGGCCCGAGCGAGTAAATCACCGGCGGCCCAGTCGCAGCGGATGCGTGTTGGCTACCACTGCTCCCCAAGTGGCACATTCAATATTGGGCCGCGGCGAAACGGCTGGCAATTTATTTGGAGAAGACAGCCCCCCCGTGCCGCGCCGGGGCGGCCCTCGAATGCGCGCAGGAATGACAAGAATTATTGGGCTCGGCGCGGGGGAACCGAGGGGGCCCTTTCACGATGGTGTCGCCCTCGCCCCGCGGAATGAGAGGCGTGGGAGTGGAAGCGAAGGACTCGTCGCTCGGGGCCCACTCCGGAAGCCCACGGGCCGCGGGCTCCGTTGCTCGGTGACGTATTGGCCGCGTTCGAACGGCGCTGCTCTGCACGCCAACGGAGGCGGACAGGTGTCTCAACGGCGCCAGCGGTGGCCAGCCCGGGTCGGACAGAGGCGAGCGGCGCGGGGCTCACCCGGGTTGGTCCCGAACGCACTGCCCAGGCGAAGCACGGCCAGTTTTTCCTCTTTTTTTTTTCTTTTCACAGCGTGTCTTACTGTCTCGATGATCGCGGTCTCGGTAATGTCTGCACCACACGCAGGCGCGAGAGGAGGCACACGCATCAGAAGGACCGCACGCGCTCGCTTTTCACAGCGGGGCACATGGAGGTGGTTCGCGCCAGCTCGTGATGGCAGGATAGCCGGACGGCTGCGCGTATACAGCATTTTCACATTAAGATGCGATGGTAAAGCCGGCGATAACAGACCCTGCTGCTGCGTAAGCATTCCTACGTACTGAAGACCGGGAAAGGAAGCTGCGAGCGTGTGCAAGACCCTGCACTTCGTGAAGCTGAATACGAGGCCAATAGGCGTTGGTGCCAAAACCCCGCAGTGCGTGCCGCCAATGACGCAGCGGCTTCAGCGTCAAGCCTCCACTGTTCGTGTGCCGCGCAGGCCACAACACGGAGGCATCGGAAACGAGCGGAAGCCGAAGGAGCCACGACGGTGCTTCACAAGCGATCCGGGGGCAACCCTTGGGTTGCAGTTTCTGTGCGCACTCGTCTGCGGTCCGCAGCGACCTCACGGTATCACCATCGGCTGCCACTCGATCTACATACGCTGGAAGAGGCGTTTCCTCACTACATTCCAATGCACACCAGCTGTCGCTGAATTTCGCGTTATGTATATTGGCTTAACCGAGGCCTCAGTTTTCCTCCTCTCTTCCCGTCTCTCTCGCACTGTGAGCGCGGATCGCTATGTAACCGCGCGGCCTCGCTTCGGCGGCGCGCCGGCCGTTCTCTGCGTAGGGGTGAGGCGCGCGCCGCTCGATTTGCTCGGCAATGTGTCACTCTGTTTCCCGGGCTTGGTTTTGCGCCCAAGGCCCTGGCGAGTGATGGATGGCGCTTGACAGGGCGCTGTGCCGCCACGCGCATTCGAAGGGTTATGCGGCGGCCATCGCATACCTCATCGAATGACCACGTCCACGCACGGGGCTGACTCCGCGATCGAGAGTGGCGCGCCGGCGGAAAGAGCCTGCCGTGGAAAGCGCTCTCGTGCTGCGCAGTTCGCGCTGCCTGCCATAAATTAGAGCCCCCCCCCCCCCTCACTTTTTTGCGAAAAGGACCCTTCGTGATAAAGGGACCGACAACTGATCAAAACATGCTACGGGATTTTGGCGGAGGTGGAGGAGCCCTGCCTTATACTTACAGATGCAGACGAAGGTATCACCCCTTAAACGAGGAATCCGTTGATTAAAGCAGCCCGAAAGGTACGAGGACGACAAAAAAACATAGAAACGACAGGGTTTTTGTTGTTGTGCGTCCATGCCCACGATGGAGGATCGGCCACGGTTTGATGGTGAGAGGCAAAAGACTGGCGAGGACACTTAAGCTCCGCCTTAAGGGCATGGCATGACCGTTAATGGGTCCCTCCAGCGGCCTGTGGTTCTCTTTGCGTATCACTTCACAGACACGGACACTGTTCTTTCTTTCACCATCACATAACGCTTAACCTGCCCTTAAGAGTACGATGCGATACCATTAGAGATCCCTCTCGCGCAAGTTCTCTGTCGCCTAGGTTCTGCCTACATGTCCACATATGCGTAATTTGTAATTATGTACTTTACATTCACTGATCGCGGGGCGTCCTCGTGCCATTACTGGCGCAGTGGTGCAGCGGTTAAGCGATGCGCCACTGCCCCGGCAGGTGGCTGTTTAAAACACAGCCACCGGTGGGGCTTGGGAGGCCCAGGTTGCTCTTCCCGAGCAACCTCCCGAGCAACCTCTCTTGCCGAGCAACCTCTCCGACGACTACGCCGATGGCACCGGGTTTTCAGCCGAAATGGGCCCATAAGGCTATCGCAATAATAAAATTATTGCAGATAAAATTATTGCAGATATTTAAAGGCAAAGGGCGGTTGAAACACATATGCAGAAAATATAAAAAACGAGCACACGAGGCACCTGTCATTTCTGCGTTTCTTCGTCGTCCTGCAAGGGTTCCATTGTACTGAATAATTAGGGCGCTGAAGAATCAGTTATCGATTCCTTTAAGTGGAACAAGGTTTCGTTAGGTCATGAGGCCGTATCTCTGCATTATTTTTTTTTTTCTGATGAAAAACGCCGAGAAGAGTGTCACCGGACCAGTGTGGGTCGCGTTTTAGCGATTACGGTTAACTTTGAACAATGAAAAATAGATAAATACTAAGTGCAGCTCAAAGAAATCTTGCACACCTAACAAAATATGCACGGTATACAAATATTCCAGATATACACGTGTTTGGTCAATTAGGAGGGAAGCATAGAGGAGCTAATATGCGTCATTTTTGTCATTTTTGGTCTTTTTTTAGAGCGCCGGTTCTAAATAACTATTGATTTTAGCCAAGAACTGCTCAGCCAGTATCGAGATTAACATTTCATTTAAACGCTGAAGAAGCCGCCCTTTTTGCAGTAGTTTTTTTTTTTTTTTCAAAATACTTGACACAAGCAGGCAAGTCGTACAATAGTACTGTTTTATGTACTAGCTTTTTCGCTCACTGCACTCGTACCAACAATTATTGCTGTTAATAAAGCATACCATTGAAACGTAAATACGTTTGCCTTTCTAATGAGCTAAAACTTGTTCTGCTATCGTAAGTGGAAGAACTACAGCGAGCACGCAAAAATTGTAAAATATGGCCGCGCAAAGTTGATCGTTTAACCTCTTTTCACAGGATTTACTATAATCCTTCGGACTACGCTATTAACTTATGCCCCTTCAGAAAAAAAAAGGAAAAAATACTGGCTACGTTCCTGATTTGGTCACACAAGAAAAGGCTAGTTTTTAAGAGACATGATGTTTTAGGACCGAACAAAAGAAGGTGGACTTGAAAAACAAGATGAAAAAGAAAAACAGTTCTTATTTAGGGGAGTAGTACCACCTAACCACATTGTAAAGATTCTCGATTTTTTTTTTCGTCTTTTGCGACGCAGACGATATAGTTAGTAATATGGTTCCAGTCGTTAATCGCTAGATGCATAAATGATAAGTGTAACAGATTTTTTGGCGTATATGGGCGTTCCTGTTTGCGATCATGGTCGAAGCGAGGAAACGCAGTATTAGTTTTTTCGGCATATCAGAAAAATGAAGCCTGTTTTTCTTGCTTCTAAGGGTACTTTGAACGAAACAACGCTTCTGTAGGCTTATTTATTGTACTTACGCTCTTAACCGAGGAATCGAATATGCACTTTTTCAACACATATATTAGGTGTATTCAGTTTTTTTTTTTCATTCTCTATGTGTGGTTGTGTCTGTGTGCAGACAAGTAAGACCTGGATGTTGTCAGTACAATGAACATTGTTTCTTGTTTGCTGCTTTATATGCGTGCTTTGTATACAGGCTCTCGATCTATGCTCTTACTTTTTTTTTCTCCTCTATGTGAGTAGAAGTTAATAATAATAATAATAATAATTGGTTTTTTGGGGGAAAGGAAATGGCGCAGTATCGTCTCATATATCGTTGGACACCTGAACCGCGCCGTCAAGGAAGGGATAAAGGAGGGAGTGAAAGAAGAAAGGAAGAAGAGGTGCCGTAGTGGAGGGCTCCGGAATAATTTCGACCACCTGGGGATCTTTAACGTGCACTGACATCGCACAGCACACGGGCGCCTTAGCGTTTTTCCTCCATAAAAACGCAGCCGCCGCGGTCGGGTTCGAACCCGGGTGAGTAGAAGTTGAATTGTATATATTGCTGTATATATTGTTGTCGACCCGCCGTGGTGGCTCAGTGGTTAGGGCGCTCGACTACTGATCCGGAGTTCCCGGGTTCGAACCCGACCGCGGCGGCTGCGTTTTTATAGAGGAAAAACGCTAAGGCGCCCGTGTGCTGTGCGATGTCAGTGCACGTTAAAGATCCCCAGGTGGTCGAAATTATTCCGGAGCCCTCCACTACGGCACCTCCTTCTTCCTTTCCTCTTTCACTCCCTCCCTTATCCCTTCCCTTATGGCGCGGTTCAGGTGTCCAACGATATATGAGACAGATACTGCGCCATTTCCTTTCCTCTAAAAAAAAACCAATTATATATATATTGTTGTATAGCGCCGCTTCCTTTGCGTACAGTTTGTATGGGGTCCCGGACCCAGTCAGGTGCAGGGAAGCCCATTTTCTCTGCGACCCTTTAGTTTCTTGTACGAGGAAACTAAGAACGCAAATAAATAAAAAAAAATGCATAAGCCCAATGTGGCGATCCTGCTACTAACCGTAGGCTCGCCTATCAAACATTTCTTCGTCCACAACTCGAGTATGCATCATCAATTTGGTCGCCTCATTGGGCTTAATTATGTAATTTATTTATTTATTTGGGTTCTTATGTAATTTTTTATTTATTTGGGTTCTGAGTTTCCTGGTGTTTCGTGGAGATTGCGTTCCAGGTACCTTAAAGTGCTTGATGCTTTAGCTGTTACTTTCTGTGTGTTAGTGTTCCAGGACAGGTTACTGGATAAATGAACATCGATGTATTTGTATGAACACACGTGAGAGACTTCGTAAACCTCCTTTTTTTTCGCTGCTCTCTATACCGCTCGTTAGAGCGCGGATGCACCTCCACAGTTTCTTCATATGCACGCACTGTTTCAGAAGATGATTTGCTACAACAGCACCGCTGTTCGCGTGCGTTTTGCAGTCTTTTTCCGGCATAAGCATTGCTAACAAAGCTCTTCTCTCCCCGTATGAAGTCCTGAACAGCAAAAACGAACGGGAAACGTATATTTTTGAGGAATATGAAAGCAATACTTTCTTGTTACGAGCTATAGCTTGAAGAAGAAACGATTGCCTTCCGAGGTTCCCGGCAGAGAACGCTTAACTCCGGCTGAGGAGTGCCTTGCTCGTCCCGCGAATATTGTCCGGGCTCTGCCACCGCCGTCAGCTCCTGTCGGCTCACGCAACTTGTTACGGGCCGAGAAAGGCCACGTCAGCTGTAAATTTAAGCTAGTGCATCCAGTGCTACTGGCGGCCCTTGTGAAACCACTTAGCGGGCGGGTTCGAACCGTGCCAAGTTCGTGAGAAAGCGCAGCTCCCCGACAGCGCTTGCGCATGGCGTGTCACTGGCGTTTTGACATGCGCTATGCACCATAGCTATAGCGCCAGAAACACGCTTTCGGTGTCTGCCCTGTCAACGGGAGCAGATGTGATAAGGAAGTAGGAGACGCGTACTCGAGCCAAAGGCAGCCGACGGTCCATCTCAGCGAGTGGCGTTCGTATCCCGGCAAGACTTTGTGGATATGGCTATCGGGTGGCCGAAGCGGGTGGCCAGAATGACCTCCGCGACGTCGACAAGGTTTCATTTTGCACCCAAAAGGTGGGAGACGGTGGCTCTTGGAGACAGCGAGGGGATATTAACTAGCGTGACTCTTATGCACCTGCCAAAGCAGAGAGAGAGAGAAATCATTAGCACGAGGAAAAGTGGAGAGGTCCGGCGGGGATGTACAGACGTACAGAAATAGGGAGACAGTGAGGGTATGAGCTAGAGTTGATCGCATGCAGAATGCACCTTCCAGCTGAATTTAATTATGTGCCTTTTGGTCGCTGTTATTATATGCTTCAAACATTTGTACTCCGTTATGGTTGCAGAAAGCAAAGAAACGTATCAGAAAAAATCTGAACCGTCTCGGCGATTTTTGGAGACAGCCGTACTCTTCAATCTGCCGCACTCATTTTGTCGAAGCGCTCCGTCGCTGAGCAAGAAAAGGCCAGGCCCCTGTGAATTCCAACTTTATTGTCAATAGTTACAGTATTTTACAATACAAAAAGTAAAGTACACAAGAGGATCTGGCCACTGCTCGGGCATAAGAGCCGGTTCAGTGACTTTTCCAACAACGTCGCAGGCGCTCACTACGGCGTCTCTGCTAGCACGGGTGTCGGTGTATAAGGCACCAAAGCGCGTACAGCATTCGTTGTCTCCGACATAAAGCGCCATTAAGCGGCGAACGAGGGCCATGCAAGTCGTGTATTCGCAGCGACAAGGACTCTGCACCTTTACTAAAACAGCTCCGTGGTGTTGCTCACTTCGGAGTTTCGAGAAATTTTACGTTGATTTTCAGTTTTCATTCTGGTCTCTGTTCGTTGTTCTTATCCTGTGCGTGCGCACAGTGAATTAGCGAATAACGTGAGTGGCCAGATGTTCCGCAAGCACCGCTTAATTAAAGGGACAACTACCACCGTCGACACTGATCCGCGCGGGCAGAATGGGAGCGCCCCGGCCACGGGACGCGTCCGCCGTGTTGGACGCTCTCGGCCCGGGAAGCAGGCAGGCAGGCCACGGCTGCGGCGGCGGCAGAGCCATGCAGGAGGAGAGGGAACACGCGTCGTCTTCCGGCGGGAGGAGGGATTCCCGTAATCACCTCGCGGACGGGCGAATTCCGGGGCCACTGGGAGCGGCGGGATTCTTGTCAGTGGGCTCTGGCAGCAGCGTGACCCCCGCGGGCCATCCGAGCTGTCAGATCGAGAACAAGTGGAGCTGCCAGAGCCCGCATCCGCGCGGCCGCTCCGAGAGCGCAGCGGGTCGCCCGTCGGCCGGCCCTGTTTGATTAATTGCCGGGGATGATCAAGTTGTTCGCCGAGACAAAAGCTCGGCAAGCGCCAGTCGGCGTTTCAAGTGCTGCGGGGGCCGAGCGGGCTCCCGGCGCACAGGTGCTGCTCGCATCACGGCCGCAGTTTGCACAGGTCGACGCGCCGCGAGTTATCGGCCCCATCGGAGCTCGTCTCTATCTTCTTTAATTGAGCGCTTGAGGCGCCCCTCTCCTCCGAGTCAACACTGCGCAGCTGTCAACATATCGACGAGCTGGGCTCGGATTTGTCAATCACCGTCTTCCCTGCCGTGTTGGTCGTCCGCTGTACTAATTCCGCCGGGCTTGGCTCGCCGCGAACGCGAGCCACGGGTGATCCAGCGCTTCCTTCCTCCGCGCCTGGAGTGGATGGGGCGACGACGTGAGGTGCTCACGCGTCCGGCACGCGACAGCCTCGTTTGCGCGCTGCTCCGCCTTGCTCGCCTGTTTCTGATGGCCTTTGTTAAGTGCGCTTCTCGGCTGCTTTATTTCTTTGCGGAATCCCAGCTTTGTTGTGGCGCAAGTGACGGCACATGTGCCTACTTCAAGCACTTCACGCGGGGCCGAGTCAGGAGATAAGCGTCTTTATTTTTTTTGGCTCAAATGGTTTGGATGTTCGGTTGCCCATAAGAGAACTGGTTTCGATCAGGACCGAAGCACATCTGCGACCACGAGACATCAGGAATCCTGTTTTGAACATCGCTTGTAAGGGGCTCACCAGTCTTACAATTTTGTTTCGTGGTGTACATTTGGTGGCTCTGGAAAAGAAAAAAAAAAGACTCAATGTTTCTGCGAAAGTCGCGCATGTGTGCTGGCTTCGTGGAATCTTAAAAGCATAATGCAGGAGTGTATGCGCGTTTCAGAAAGGTTGGAATATGTGGTGAAAGGTTATTTTATTACTTCTTATCCCGAAAGTAATTTTATAGCCTTTTAGTAACGTTTTCGGGACAAGATGTATTCAGTTGGGTCACCTGAATTTCAATTAAAGCACGGGGGCCAATTTCGTATGAATACGCAATAGAAATAGTCATTTAGGAACTCAATCGCTACTTAACTTAAACACGAGTTGTCAAGTTGATGTGTCATCCAGATCAATTGCATACCCAGTTTTTGCTATTTTTTAAACTAGGAACCAGTCCGGAATAAAAAAAATAAAACGCTCAAGATTATGTTGTAGGAGCCATTCTCAAACACACATTCAGCACCTCGTCACCAGGTCACGCCTTTGTTAACTTCTAACATCGCCCCACGTTGTTTAATGGCTGTTAGACCTCCCTCCTTTTCATTTTGGTTCTATTCTTTTTTTTTTAGTACGCTACATGTGTAAACTTTTGTAAAATTTGGTGCGCTTGCGTACTTGCGAATAAGCCGCGAAAAAAACACGGCTACTCGGCTTGTTGAAAATGCAACAACAAAAAAAACGCGGACAAAATTAATGACATTTCTGAATTTTCAATTATTGACGGGATAAATGCCTTCTAACGGCAATCTTATAAAGTGACAGGGCAAAGAAACTTCGTCCGTCTGCTTTCTGCACGCTGCTATTGTCTTTAATCTAGACTACAATTTTCCGCTTTAGAAAATTTGAGAATGAGCTTGAATCAGTCGTTGAGCAGGCACGTGTGGAAAGGGACCACACATATTACATTGTTTGAAAAGCTAAGACAGTGAGAATATGTGAATTCACCAGCAGATGGCAACTGGCTAACAGGATAAAGCCATAGACACAGGCTGTCGGAAATGGAGCGTCGCACAAACGCGCGAACGAACTCTGCTGGGTTCCTGTTATGAACTATCGCAGTCCGTGATGCAAAAGTACCGCGATGGTGATGAGTCATGCATGAAATTTCTGTTCCTGTCACTCAGAAGGTATAGACCTCCTGCATGTTTGTAAACAAACGAGGTGGCGCTGCAGTCGCTAGCGGGCTCGTGGTAGGCAAAAGGCCAGGGAGTGTCGTTGCGGAGAGGCGTTGAGCGCGGGTTTTCAAGGCTTGTAGGCGCGTTTTCAGTTTCTGCGAATCACAACAATGGTTGATGTTTACAGCTTAGTAATTTCTTGAAGTACACCAGCTCGCGTTGGCCACGTGCGGCGTATTCAGAGAAATAGTTCGCCACTGTGTATTGTATATATGGTTTGTAGTAAACATAAAGCGTTTCTGGCGTTCATTTCTACGCTAGGCATTGAATAAAATAGGAAGTTTTTGACACTCTGCTCTAGCCAGAATAATTTACTTCGGGACAGTAGTGAGAGGATGTGCTGGCGTTCTTTCGGCGGAGCAGACGTGCGCTCACCGTCTGCTGACATACGTAGGAGTCGTGCTGTGCGAAAAGTGGGGACAGCGTCGTGTCCCCATTCTCCTCTAGCTGCCCCGCTTAAGCGCTGTTTTTATCCGCAGGATCACGCACCAGCCAGGCCGACTTTTCCCCTTGTTAAACTGGTCGATTTGGTGAAAATTTTTGATTTCAGGAAATATTTTCTTTCTTAGCCCTGGGGTGTTTTGTTTCGTCACGAAAAATTATACCTTAATATTCAGTAGAAATTTATAAAGTACGCTTTCGAAATGCGTGGTCGTCGAAAATTGTGAGGTAATTTCTTTGAGGCTTTCTTTGAGTTCAGGGCCGCATTTCTTTGACCAAAGCGCGAGCGAAGAGGCCAAAAACGAGGAAGTAAACGTTAAGGTTCGTTTTCTGGCCTTTCAAATTTTCTGCGATTGGCATCACTCACACCTTCGTAATTTCGTAACGCATGAAAATAGAATGATTCTATTTGTCGCAAACGATTCCTGAGATGTTGAGGAGTGTAATTTATCTCTCGATTTTTTTTTCCTACACGTGCAGTATTATGTTCGTTATTTTTGTAAGAAACATTTTCACGTAACTATGCATGCATAAGTACATGAACATCTAAAAAAGAAGTAATAGCGTCATATGCAGAACAGGGCTTTGGGAACATGCTGGCATAAAAAAAAATTCCGCACTTTCTACTCAATTATTAACCACTTTGAGGTGACTTGACGAGGGTGTTAATTATAATTACCCAAGAACTGCACCAGGTATAGCTAAAAATAAAAGGCATTACAGAAACTAGCGTAGCAATTTCATGTTTGCACCAAATTTAGTTTCATATCTCGTGCATAAATAACGAAAACACTTTTCATTGCCGCGCCCCCTCTCAATCTCGACACGTCTGTTCGTAGCACGACTGCGGCTGCTTCTTTCCAAACAACCTTCGCGGTCATGGACTGCATCATGAAACATGACGCATGCATGATGCAATGAAAAAGCATGTGGCTTTTAGCACAGTTAATGTACGCTATTCTAAGCACGCCAACGTGACCGCGCATGAACTTGCCAGATTTCTTTCTACTCGAATCAAATAATTACGTCTGTCATAGTAAGAAACATTTTCAAGTAAATATCAAATGCCATAAAACGTGCCATCAAAACATGCTGTGCTATTAACAAAAGAACGCATTCCTTGGGGGTGAGTGAACCTGCCGGCGGGGGCACCGTGCACACCGGCTCAAGGTGATAAATGCGTGCGCAGCTACATACGTGCTTTTTTTCCTTCCGCAGTTATAAGCGTACTATGCTGATGTTCAGGTGAATGAATGCAGTAACTTATATGCTATTAAGTACATTGAGTGGCAGTGCCGATCGACTCCCAGACTTCGTGCTTTAGTACCACGGCCCATTCCCCGTTAGCCAGTTTACTAATGTGGTATTTATCGCGAGCAGCCTATCAGGGCTAATTTAAATTTCCTTTTATGCTACTATGTGGATCGAACAGTGACGCAGCTGATCAATACATGCTGCTTCTGCAGTGCGCAGGCATGATGCAGCCGCCGGTAGCTGCAGCAGCTGCGGTAGGCACCGGCTGGCGGTAGCTGTTTTGCCTACCATGCGAAAGTCGCTGCTGACATCAGCGCCACCGCATCTTCGTGACGTCGGCGGGTGAAGGAGGTCCATAACCTCCTTCACCCGCCGACGTCACGAAGATGCGGTGGCGCTTATGTCAGCAGCGACTTTCGCATGGTAGGCAAAAGAGGTTCGCCAGTCCGTGCTTACCGCAGTTACCGCAGCTACCGGCGGCTGCATCAAGCCTGTGCACTGCAGAAGCAGCATGTATTGACCAGCTTCGTTACTGTTGGATCCGCGTACTAGCATAAAAGGAAATTTAAATTAGCCTCGATAGGTTTCTCGTACATAAATACTGCATTAGGAAACTGGCTAACAGGCATTGGGCCACGGTAGTAAAGCGCGAAGTCTGGGAGTCGATAGGCCCTGCCACTCAATGCACTTAATAGCATGCAAGTTGCTGCGTTCATTCACCTGAACATCAGGATAGTAGGCTGATAATTGCGCAAGGAAAAAAAAAGCACATATAAAGCTGCACAGGTATTTATCACCTTGAGCCGGTGTGCACGGGGCGCCGGCAGGTTCACTCGCCCCCAAGGAATGTGTTCTTTTGTTAATAGCACAGCATGTTTTAATGGCACGTTTTATGGCATTTAATATTTACTTGAAACTGTTTCTTGATATTACGGCGTAATTATTTGATTCGAGTAGAAAGAAGTCTGGTAAGTTGTGTCAATCTTGCGCGGTGGCGTTGGTGCGCTTAGAATAGCGTGCCTTAAGTGTGCTAAACGCCACATGCTTTTTCATTGCATCATGCATGTGTCATGTTTCATGAGGTAGTTCATGGTCTCGAAGCTTGTTTGGAATGAAGCAGCCGCAGGCGTGCTACTAACAGACATGTGGCGAGATTGAGAGGGGACGCGGCAATGAAAAGTGTTTTCGTTATTTATGCATGCGATATGTAACTAACCTTGGTACAAATATGAAATTGCTACGCCAGTTTCAGTAATGCCTTTTATTTTTAGCTATACCTGGTGCAGTTCTGGCTAATTATAATTAACACCCTCGTCAGGTCACCCCAAGGTCTTAAATAATTGAGTAGATAGTGCGCAAGTTTTTTTTATGTCATCATGTACACAAAGCCCTGTTCTGTATGATGACGCGATTAGTTCTTTTTCTAGCTGATCAGTACTTATGCATGCTTAGTTACAAAAAAACGTTTCTTAGAAAAAATAACTAACATGGTACTGCACGTGTAGGAAAAAAAATCGAGAGATTTATTACGCTCCTCAACGTCTCAGGAATAGTTTGCGACAAATGGGATCATTTTATTTTCATGCGTTACAGGTAAGTGATGCCAATCGCAGAAAATGTTAAAGGTCAGAAAACAAACCTTTAAGTTTATTCCCTCATTTATTACCTCTTTGCTTTCGCTTTGGTCAAATAAATGTGGCATTGAACTCAAAGAAAGCCTCAAAGAAATCAAAGAAATTACCTAACAATTTTCGACGACCACACATCTAAAAAGAGCAATTTATAAATATGTACTGAATATTTTGCTATAATTTTTCGTCACGAAACAAGACTCCAGGGCTAGGAAAGAAAATAATTCTAGAAATCAAAAATTTTCACCAAATCTCCCAGTTTAACAAGGGGAGAGGTTGGCCTGGCTGGTGCGTGGTCATGCGGCTAAAAACAGCGCGACACGTGTGTCAGCAGACGGTGAGCGCACGCACTTCCCCTCACTACTGTCCCAAAGTAAAATCATTCCGGCGAGTGCAGAGTGTCAAAACTTATTTTATTCAATGCCTAGCGTATAAATCAACGACAGGAACGCTTTCTACATGTTTACTACTAACCATATATACAATACACGGTGGCAAACTATTTCTCTGAATACGCCGCACGTGGCCAGCGCGAGCTCGTGTACTTCGAGAAATTACTAATACCCCTGTCACACTAGCAAATTTAATGTCATTCCAATCGAATGTCATTCGATGCCTCGAATGTCATTCGGTGTCTTTCGGTGCTACACGGTAAAAAATAATGTCATTCGAAAATGATGGCAGTGACGATCAGTGAAAAAAAAATAGTACAATTCCAACACATCAACGCGCATAAAATATGTTACAAATTGTTGTGTAGTGTTTTAAAAGCGGGTGAGAACATTTCTGTGCAATATTATAAGCTTAAAATATTATTTCTGGCCATTCTGCGGCACTTCAGCCATCAAAAGCCAAGCCAAGTACAAAGTCACCACAAATCCGAAAAATGTAAACAAACAAAATGGCTGACACGGTGGCGCGCGGCGACGCGTGGAGCGCGGAAATGACTTCTGAAAGGTGAAGTGCTCAGTGACATCTTTAAGTACTTCCGAGCTAAACGAACATGAAACGCCAACCAGAAAGAAACACGCAACCCAAAATGATCGGCGGTCGCGGTAAAGGCTCTGCTTCACGGTCGGCAGCTGCTGGGACCGAGAGTAATAGCTATCCATGACAGCTACAAATGTGGAGAAGTTCGCACCAAAATTAACAGTTTTTAGCAGAACTAAATAAACACAATTTCTAACTTTGACAGTGCGCACACTATTTTTTCGCGTCGCTTGTTTCTGCTGCGCGTATGGTGTCCAGAGTACACATTCGGTTCGGCATCGAATGCGAATGAATTTCGTGAACTCATTCGATAGCGAATGTCATTCGAACCTAATGACATTAAATGTTCCCGTGTAGCAGCAGGTTAATCACATTAGGTGCGAATGTCATTCGAAATGAATTACATTAAATTTGCTAGTGTGACAGGCGTATAAGTTGGAAGCATCAACCATTGCTGTGATTCGCAGAAACTAGCAACGCGCCTACAACCCTTGAAAACCCGCGCTCAACACCTCTCCGCGACGCCACTCCCCAACCTTTTGCCTACCACGAGCCCGCTAGCGACTGCAGCGCCACCTCGTTTGTTTGCAAACATGCAGGAGGTCTATATCTTGTATAGACGGTGCCACGGTTTACCATTAAAATTAGTCGCGCGCAAGCAGAATTTTAGCCTTCACAAGCAGTACTGTGTCAGAGCGCAATGTATTACACACAGATTTTCGCTGCAGTTTAGACAGAACTACACTGAGTTTTGCTTCAGGCCTGGAGGGAACAAGTAACGGTTCTTATCAGTAATATCCGGCTCAGATTCGTATGTTTTGTCCAAACCTATAGTCACAGCAGAAAAATCAAGCACATTTGCTTGGATAATGATGGTTGCACGAATATGAAAGAGAGCAGGTGCTGACTATAGTCGGATACAACTCAAGAGCGCAGCGGCCCCCATCAAAGGACCCCCTTCCAGCCAATGGCGTCGGCCGATTCTCATGACCCTGCTAGTGTGACAAAACAGAGTGTGGTAGAGGAGAGGGGAGAATCATCTTCCTCTATATGGTCGGGGATCGACCCCTCTCTCCACTGTGGTCCCGCTCCCTGCATTGTCACGCTATAGCAGGGCCGTGAGAATCGGCCGACGCCATTGGCTGGAATTGGATCCCTTGACGGGGAAAAGCCCCTGCGTTTTGAGTTGTATCCGACTATAGTAAATCTAAATGGTCGACTAGAAACCAATAATGTGCAGCACGCTTTTGGAGGACTGCAGCGTGGCGACACGCCCCACAAGCAACACGGCCCTCAGTCTGTCTCAAGAAGGCGCGTAATGCGTAAGGGCAAGTATGATTCTCCCAGCACTAATCTGCGCAGCCGGTGCACTTGGGCGATTCCTGCAATGTAGCATGCATGCTTGTGGGGCTGATTCGCTCTCTTTTTATTTTCTTCAGAGTTAACACCAGTGTTTTCTAAAAACCTGCCGTCAAGCAGCGTCACTTAGAATGCCCCCGTAAGAAATGAAGGATTTAGTGTGCCCGACATATGAAAGATAAAACTCCAAGAAACTCCCCTCTCTCTGTTGGAAGAGAGAGGAAACTTGATTTAGGGGTTTTGCTGTCCAGGGTTTTCTTATTCTGGCAGCGATGCCCCGCGGACGGTGTACCCGCAAAAGCTGCTAGCAGTACAAAGGAGAACCAGCCAGTGCTCCCATAGGAGCACTCCCAACAATCCAAAGCCGCTCATCCCCTACTCCGCAATAGCCTTGTGCGCAAGGCTCTAGTGGGGTGGTGGATGGGCGGCTGTGGAGTGTTCGAGCATTTCTAGACCATGAGGTACCCTGTCGGGGGGGGGGGGGGGGTGCTGCACAGAAGCTACAGGCAGAAGTTGAGTCAGGGGGGTGGCCGGTATGTCGTAATACATGGGCAGGTGAAGACAGTCAATTTAAACAGAACTCGCTCACCTTCTTGTTTAGGTTCCGAAGAGGTATATTTACAATGTTCTCGTTTTTTACCGGCTCGCGCAAACATTCTTTATGGCCACCTGTAGCCTAGAGACCAATTTTTCCCGCCACGAAGACGACTTTACCGCACCCGTCCCCCAAACGCTAAATGCTTCGTCCCCTACAGGTGCTAAGGAGAAGACCATATCCTCTCTCCGCGTCATTCTGAGAGCTATCTGTGAGTCCCTTCTCTCTTACTCTCCCATACGACAACTTGGTCTTCTTGCTACCGCTGCAAGCCAGTCTCCTATTAACCACCATGGTGCACAAAATTATAACGCCAACTCATTTTCGCGTACTCCAGTGGAAGGTCATCTCTTCGTCCTCGCCACGACGAACTTAACGAAGTCCTTCGCCTCAACAACTATGAAGTCCTCTCCCTCCAAGAAGTTTATCTCAGTTTCGATGAACACCGTTCTCCCTAAATACATCTCATACCTCAGTCGCACACACTGTACTCGCACTCACTGTACGACAGCCCCATACCGCGACGACTGTCACCCTCAAGGCCCCTCTCGTCCTGCAATCTTCATACGGAGGGATCTTCAGCACTGCCTCATCGATACAGCCTACGGAAATGCCGAGTGTGTCGTTATGGAAGTCAGCATGTGTGCAGTTGACACTTCCGGACCTTCTATTTACGCTCGCCCTTCCACCTGTATGCATCCTGGCAATCTACTCAAACTGGTCAGCGCCATGCGATAAAACCTCCTACTGGGGACCTCCTGGGGGTGCCGGACAACTTCTCCAAAAGGCAGATAACTTCAAGACGCAATCTCTACTTTTGGTCTCCATTTTGTAAACACCGGCTGATCCGCCTTCAACAGACGACCTCACTGCACTCCCACAGCTATCGACATATCTATTAGTCTCCTCCTCCTTCTATTATGTATGGGAACGTGACCAGATACTTGGGGCTCTGACAATTGCGTGCTCTATCTTGTCCCTCACAATTTACAGCAATCTTCCTCAAGAACCGATCATGTATGAAATTGACTCACTTCCGTCAACTCTCCTATGCAATACCTTCTAACGGTGACTTCTTCGCGCACATCTCTGTCTCGCATCGTTCCTGTAGGCACTCCTGCCCCCGACTCCTTAACCTTAGACTCCTGTCAAAGTCCTTAACCTTGGAGCTCCTCGGCGTAAAGCACAGCACAAAGCACAGCGCACCCACAACCCTGACGGTTGGATTTTCTACCGTCGCACTGACACAGTCTGCCGAAGACATGCCAAGCGCCGTCGCCGCCAGAGCTGGGCCAGTACCTGCCACTCACTGAGCAATCACCCCGAATCCCACCGACTGTGGCGCATTTTCGATGCCCTTCTCCATCACAGAGGTCCTTATGTCCCCGCACTGTCCCTATGTCCCTGCACAAAGCATCACCATATTACAGCTGGCCGAACTTTTCACTAACGAATTTGCCCCTCCCGCAACACCAGCCATCCTTCACGCACAACTTCCCAACTCTTTCCACATTTCCCCGTAACTGGTCCCAGAGGCTAGTGGCCCTTTGCTCCACCCCATTTACATCTGGAGAGTTCGAGAGAGCTCTCAGCAGGCAAAAGCGAAGAAGCTCTCCAGGCCTCGACGGAATCGCCTATCAGGCCCTCCGCAACCTCGACACGCCAGAGCGCAAACACGTCCTGGATGCCTTCAACTCCACCTGGGAATATGGCATTCTTCCAGACGACTGGATGGTGGCAGTGGTCATCCCTATCATCAAGCGTGGGAAGCAAGCAAGACACGACCTTAAAAACCAACCCGTATCTCTCAACTCTGCATCTTGCAAGGTCATGAAACATGTGGTCCTGATTCACTTTTTACACGAAACCTTGAGTGGCTTTCGCCACTTTCGCAGCACCACCAATTCAGTCAGCAATGTTGATACTCTCGAGCAGTCTTTCCGTAGCCACCAGACAGTTTTCCTTCTTTTACTTGACATCCAAAGCACTTCCGACCTCATTCCACACTCCGCCATACTCTCTGCCCTCTCTCAGCATGCAGTCTATGGCCATCTCTTCCGCTTCATTTCTTCCTTTCTCTCCGGTCGGACATTGCGCGTCCAAGTTGGACATTTTCTAAGCTCCAGCAGGACTCTTACCGGGGTAGTCTCCATAGGGTTCTGTTCTTTCACCTTTCCTCTTTAATCTAGTTCTTGCTTCCCTTCCTAATACCCTTTCGGAGGACAGACCCTCCGACTTCAACACTGCTATATATGATGACGACGTTACTCTCTGAGCAAACGACCGACCGCGGTGAAGCCCAGGCTACATCCAGCCTCCAGACAGCCCTCAACTCGTCCACCAACTTCCTCGACACCCTCGGCCTCTCACTCTATACACCCAAATCAGAGGCCATCGTCGCCCATCCTCGTCCTGGTACAAAACAGACCTTCTCCAAACTCCTTCTACACAGCGTCTTACTCCCCTGGTGTAGCCAAGTCCGCTACCCTGCATGATCTTGGCATAGACTGCAACTTACAATGGGAAAATACCCTTTCATCATCCATCCCTGTATTCCGCAGAGTCAACCCAGCGCTCCAACAGCTCCTCGCAAGAGGCAATGGACGCGCAGCTACATGGGCTCTCCGTATCCTTCATGTAGTAGCTGTGAGTCGGATTCCTTACACTCTTCCCCTTACCGCGGTCTCCTAAAAGCACCGGCAGCGATTCGTCTGTGTGCGTGTTTCTTGCTTAGTCCTCGTTTCTTCGCGCTGTTCAAATATGCTAAACCTTCACCAGCACGCCCAGTTTTCGGTTCTATTGGACACGCCTCGACATGGAACACTGCAGCGCCATTCCCATTTGCCTACGACTTCTCTCTGCCCATCAAGTCGGTTGCACCTGCGTCTAAGCTGGTCACTGGCTCCTCTCCCTCCATGCACATCATCTTTCACTCCATCACGCAGATCATCTTCTCTCAAGAATCCAAGCCCGCCACCTCTCCCGCCTGGGGAAAATCGTCGCAGAATACGACGGCCTTATACCTGGCGCTCGTCCTGCCAATCTCCTTCACGCCTCTCCAATTGAGGAGCACACATTCGCCATCCAGACTCCACTTCCTGGTAGCTCTGCAAAGCGCCACTCCCCAGCCTCTGCCCTTAGGCAAGATGCCCTCTCCCGCATCCACGACAACCTTGCCAACCGGCCGCATCTTTGTTTACCCGTATGGTTCTGTCACTTCAGATTGTGCTACAGCTGCATGCTATTCTCCAAACTTGAAAATAGCCTACCAAACCCGCATTCATTTTCCTAATTCCTCCACCACCGCAGAATTGGCCGGCATTCATCTCGCTCTTGATCTTATCACAGAGAGGGAATGTCCTTGCTGCATCCATATTATATGACTCGCGGCCTGCCCTCCTCCGCCTCTGCGGGCACAAGGCCACCCCCATCATTCAAAGCCTTCTCCATAAAATCTTCTCCCTTGCCTCTCACGGATGTGATATTCACCTTCTGTGGATCCCCTCACATTAGGGTCCCACAGGCAACGAGGTGGCTGACCAACTTTCAGAACAGGCCCATCATCCCCATACCCCTCTCTGCACTTATGTCACTCCATTTGACGAAGCTCGCAGACACATTCGCAAGCATCTCTCCATCTCTCATTCTGATCCCCGTACACTTTCTTCATGTACCTTCCACATAGTCCCAGAACGTGGTCTGACACGACGCCTCCGCTCGCTTCTTCTGTGCGTCCGCATTGGTTGCGGTTACACTGACGAACGAATGTTCCGTTAGAGCCATGTAACCAGCCCAACATACAGAGACGGCCCGACCGATGAGCCATTAGAACACATTTTCTGCTTCTGTCCTTCCTTCCCCACACCATGGCTGGTCTCTATACTCCAGGGTTACAGAAACCAAGGTTTACCTGCACAAATCGTCGATGGTCTGCTTTTCCCCAAATCCAGAAGGTCTTCACATTCATCTGCTCTCTGTATCCTCTCCACATTTCTGGAGGAAGCAGACCTTGCCTCTAGCATACAGTCATCACTACCTTCGTACATAACAACCTTCACAATACAGACATAGTTTTCCCTCAACTTCCCCAGAGTAGATTCCGTCGACTTTGAGCTGGTGCACTTTTCCAGCGGCGCACCTCTTCTCCCCCTGCTGCCTTTTGTCTTCTTGTCCACCTCTTCTGCCACTTATTTTCGCCTCCCTCATCCCATATTTTTCAATCAACCACATTCCGCCTAAAGGGAGCGGATTAAGTGCGCTCCAACTCCACGGAAGATAGGCAGACTGCCACCTTCTCTCTCCCCCACCCCTATTCTTCCTGCATAACCCTATATATGCTCTTACCCACTGGCCCTGCATACAAGAGGCAGCATTGAAGCAGCAGACGTAACACCAGCAAGCATGCCTTCTACGCTGACTTACGCGGCTCGGGCGGTGAACTAGGAAGGGGAGGAAGAACAGGTAATAACGGCGGCGCAGCTGAATGTCACCATTTGGTCAAGGGCCGATGAACAGTCACAAGGGTCTTACACGAAAGCGAACAATTGCGGTGAAGGCGGCTAAACAGCGCCTGCTGATTCATGATTTCTGGAAACGAGGAAAGCCGAGCTCAGGACGGCGCATGCGCTCCCGGAAGACGCGCGATGATTCGGCTGGAGTGGACAGTGCCGCAGAGGCGTGGGACGAAAGGCGGCCAAGGCGCGGACGATATCGGCGCGTGTCAGCGGCTATCGGTCGTCGCGCAGCGGGGCGTGATGGCGGCCACTTAGGGGCTCGGCCCGAGTGACACGGATGTGCGGCCAGTCAGGCCGGCCGCGTCCATCAGCCCGCATCATCATGAGGCGCGCGCGCGCGAGTTTCATAACCGGCTATTTTTCCGCCGCCCGTGGGCCCAACGAGATATGGCGAAGAATGGATGAAATAGAAAGCGGAATAAGGCCAAGGACGCGGGCGCCCAGCGCGCGCGCTTGGCCGCCGCCACTTTCACCGTTCCGGTCGCGCTGACCTTCGAGGTTTCCGTCTCAGTGCGATCGGCACTCACGTGTGCCGGCCCATCTTGTTTGCGTCGCTGAGACAAAAGCGGAAAACGAGGAGCCTTTTCCTCTTGCGTCACGCCCTGGCCGCCGCCGCCATCAGCGCCATCGGACGCAGCGCCGCCGAAGGACGGCCGCCAGCCGGGATGCCGTCCTCCCGGACCTTCCGTCGGGGGGGGGCGAGCCACCGCGAGCACCGGACCGGGGATGCCCATGAAACGCAGAGTGCACAGCCTATATATGCGACACCTGATCAGGACGGAGAGCACTAAACACGATTGATGCGCTGTGCTTCGTGTCGCGTTTACAGAGCACGTCGGACGGAAGAATGTGCCATGTTTATGTCTGTCATGCATGTCATCTTGATCGCAATAACAACTGGAGACGAACAAACTAACACAGAAGAAACCTCTGTTAACACAGCTTTGTAGTTTCCCGGGCCTGTCACTCCATTCACTTCGTCCTCTTCAACAGCCATTGTCGTAGTGCTGTCACTGACGAATAAATCGTTTTCGGCTGTATAGGGTCCCGAAAATAGCCAGAAACAAACGTAGACGAAACTCATTTTTTTTAAGTACGCAGAACAAAAATTAGCGCAGGTGACGCTTGCTGCGGAGCGGTTCATTTGCGTTCAGTCATGACGTATTAAGCGTTTACAGCAAACTTTATCGTACATTCGGACATCATGGCAAAGGACGCAAACAAAGCAGTTGCCCTTGCCGTCGTATATAGAAGTGAACACCGGTGTAACCGTAATACTTTTTCTCCCAGCTGGCATGCATTTTGTCGATCTTGAAAAACTTAGCAGTCAGCGCCTGGATGTCTTCATCCATGTGCTTGCCTCTAGTTGCGCTATTTATCAGGGCACAAACCATAGCCGCCAAAGGGCAGGATCGGGGCCGTATTCTGCGACGTTTCGTTTCGTTTCCCTTTCCTTCGTTCATCTACATTTGGTCGCGACATTCAAGTAACGTAGCCACAGCGGACACCATTGAATTCGGACCAAAGTAAAGTAAAACCTACATCATTCGGAAAACTGGATAATTCGGACAGCCCATCCAGTCCTTTCGAACGTTCCTTTCGGAGTTTGCTTGTTCACAGGGCACCGGAGATGGGATGATGATCGTGGTTGAGCAAGCGACTAAAAAGTATATCCACTAAAGGACGTGTGGTGCTGATGTTCGACACAAATGTAAAAGCGCCGTTCCCATCGCTATGATCATCAGTCCAGGGAGTACAACAGGATGATTTCTTTTCTCGTACTGCACTCGGCAGTTATCTCTGTTTTCGTTGACTGCGCGCCGGAGACTGCGCTGTCAGCGTTTTTCCTGTTATAGAGGGAGCCAGTAATTTTTTTACATTATGTTGTGTGCGTGAGAACTACTTTTCTCTGGCGGTATGTGAACGTGCGAGGCTGCTCATGCACTGAGTGTCCCAAAGGACGAACACGTGTCGTTCATCTGACAGCGTGTGCGCACTGCGCCTTTTGTCGGAACTGCAAAAAATACTTATTCCCACGTAAATTTCTCGCACGCAGTGTTCAGCGATTACATTTTCTTTTTCAAGAAATTAAGGTATATTGTTGCCGGACATTTTACAATGTTTTTAGGTCCCCTCGATTATTCGACATTCGATTAAATCGGATATCTTTTTCATTCTTGTGAAAAATGAATGAACGGGATTTTACTGTAGTGTGGAAAACTCCGTCCTGCGGTTTTCCTCTATGGCTTACGCATCATCTCCTGTGTTTTTTAGTTTATTTTCAGCCTCAGCAATTTTCTCCTGCGTCTGTCTGAAAAAAAAAACAACAACCTCGTTCCTTGCTGTATCCTGCAAAGGAATGGCGGCGACAGCCCAGACAGTGCACACATACCATGCAGAGTCGCACTGCCCTAACACATACTCCACGACTATGCAGAATTCATCACTCCACTTAATAGACACATGATAACTGAACTGTGGCGCTAAATTTAGACAGTCGACACTAAGCAGAACGTTTCCAACACTGTGCGATTGATCGAGATTGGTTTTGTCTCGGTGTTAGAAGCATGTGCACTCCAAGCTCGCTAGAGCCTTGACAGAGTCTTCTACTACGACCAGTTGCTGATGAGAAGGACGAGGAATGAAATCTGGCCTTCCGTCTTCTGCGGCGTTTGAGTGCTGACCATAAACACGAGTGAATTCGCAGCCACCGCGGCCGCACTTCGATGGCGGCGAGATGGGAAAGACGCCCGTCTACCGATGTCAGCGCACATTAAACGACTCGAGGTGGCCACGGTTATTACCAGCCCTCCCCTACGGCGTATCTTTCTTCCTTTTTTTCGCTCTCTGCTTCCGTGGTCACTCGGCTGCTGAGCCAGGGGACGCACGATAAATTGTGGCCGCGACGGTCCCTTTTCGAGGGAGACGAAGCGCAAAAGGCTTCCGTGTGCTGTTCATAGTCAATGCAGGATACAGGACACAAGGTGGTCGAAATTTATCGGTAGCTCTCCACTGCGGCGCCTCTTTCTTCCATCTTTCGCTCCCTCTTTCATAATTTTCTTTACGGCGTGGTTCAGTTGTCTGTCCACGGGGAAGTATGGCAGTTTCCGCGCCTTTTCTTCCCCCAAAAGCATTTTATTTTTCATTTTTCTATAACGACGTGATTGAGGTGTCCACAAAAAGTGAGACAATTACTGCGCCTTTCTTCATAGCCAGTTCTCAAGTCCCGGGTGTTCACGAGAACACACATGCGCCCGCTGGGTTTCCTGGTCAATAAAGGTTATTGCCTTTAGAAAAAAAAGAACAAACCAGGTAACTTCACTGCCATGTTAAGTGGAGCAGTGCGTGAACACACGTGTGTGTGCGGCGTGCGAACTTTGACGCACTCGTCCTCTGCGCAGCAGTGGGTGTGCCTAACGACTTCCTTTTTCAATTCTGCTCATGTTTATTTTGTCCATATTTCCGTTTCATTTTTTTTATTCACACGTGACACAGCGCGGCCGTGAAGCCACCTTCAACTTTCCTTGTATTATAAAGTAAAAGAAATCAGGGGAATATGCGAAGGTTGATTTCTTTATTATTACAGCGACAGCTGTCAATGACTTGCACCGCGAGATGTCGATTTCGGCGATATCCGCATCAAGCACAGCTTCGAGAGGAGGTGCGCGCATGAGGCGGCCTGCGGAATAATAATAATAATAATAATAATAATAATAATAATTGGTTTTTGGTGGAAAGGAAATGGCGCAGTATCTGTCTCATATATCGTTGGACACCTGAACCGCGCCGTAAGGGAAGGGATAAAGGAGGGAGTGAAAGAAGAAAGGAAGGAGAGGTGCCGTAGTGGAGGGCTCCGGAATAATTTCGACCACCTGGGGATCTTTAACGTGCACTGACATCGCACAGCACACGGGCGCCTTGAGCGTTTTGCCTCCATAAAAAAAAATGCAGCCGCCGTGGTCGGGTTCAAACCCGGGAACTCCGGATCAGTAGCCGAGCGTCCTAACCACTGAGCCACCGCGGCGGGTGCCTGCGGAATCAAACGCACTCTTCACGGCGGGGCACGTGCAGGCGGGCGCCTGCAGGATGCTCCTCATTCAAAGCTGTCATGAAGACCACCTCATTAGTTGTGACGTATACGCCTGGAAGAGAAGGTGCTGCTCGGCCTCCTCCGTGTTTTATGCGAGGTTGAGTAATTGCGTATGTGAAGAGGGAGCGACAAATTGGGAACCCAGCTGCGGGTGGCGTTGGAGGGAGGAGATTGCAGCAGCCAATCTCCTCTCCTCGTACACAGTCTCCCTCTCTCCGTGCATTAGGAGCTGTGTGGTTGAATCTAAAAATAACTTTGACAGAACACATTATTTTGCTTAAAAACACACAAAAACCTTTACAGCTATACACCAAGACTGAAAACAACGAGCAAAGACACTGGGCATAGGGTCTCGCACAACATCGACTGTTAAATAAAGCTTTCTTCACCGCGTGCTGAAGACATACTGAAGCCGGAAGCGTAAAGATAGAAGAAAAAAATCCGACAGAGACACTTAAGAGTTAGTATGTGTGGGAATGCGAAAACATTACTGTTCCTGGGTGCAATGTTTACGCGTTATGTTTGTATGTACATGCATTAAAGTTCTTTTCTACGAATTTATGTGTGGACACCACCGGAACGCTGTACGACGAACGGTTGCATCACAACTTTGATTCGAAAACCTGGAAAGGTACATATGTCGTCGGTTCGAATCCCTCTCGCAAGTTAGCCTCCATTTTGACTAGCACATGTAAGCTACGTGCAACGAGAAATTGTATTGCTCTACGACAAACGCTTGCGTCACAGTTTTGGTACGAAGGTCACCATATGAATGGCGCTGCACGGAGGTCGGCCAGTGGCGAGTATATATAGACGACGCCATGAATAGGATAAGAAGTGGCGGTGCTCGGCTTTCTGTGTGCGTCATACGGCCCCTTGATGACGTCACCATATTTTTCTTGCCATCGCTGGTATTTTCTATACTATCTGCGAGTACACACACTAACGCACACATGCCGCCGGCTTTTCTCGTAATGGGATTACAGTCGGACGCAACTCAAGAACGTAGCGGCTTTTCCTCGTAAAAAGACCTCCTTCCAGCCAATGGTGCAGGGCGATTCTCATGAGACCCTGCCAGTGTGACAATGCAGGGAGAGGCGCCACAATGGAGAGAGGTGTCTATCCTCGACCATGGAGGGAAGGGATTATCCCCTTTCATCTACCACTGCCTGCTTTGTCATACTAGCAGGGTCATGAGAATCGGCCTACGCCATTGGCTGGAAGGAGGTCCCTTGACGGAGAAAAGCCGCTTCGTTCTTGAGTTGTATCCGACTATAGTAATGTTTTCGCACTAAAGCTTCGTAAAGCACAAAAAACCGAGCGCCCACTGAACAAAAAAGCCACACACTGGTGCTGGTGTAATATGCGCGCGCGCGTGTGCATATGCATGGCCATCTTTAAATACAACATACTACTGAAGCCACACCCATACAGCCGCTGCTCGCGTGATGGGACTCCGAGTAGCGTCAGAATAAGAGCGGAAATTCTAACTTCATCCCCTTTGGACAAAGCGGCTGCATTCTTGCCACGATCGATAAGACACGTGACTAGTGTAATGATGATGATGATGATGATGATGGCCTCTGGCTGAATGGCACGTATCGCGGTTGTACGACGCCGCTTCGTTTTCGTCTGCGTTTCGGGCAGAAGGAGGCGGTACTCATTTTCTCCGTCAGCGTAGCCCTCGCGGCCGTAGTGCACCACATCTGACAGTTTACGCGGCGAATGCGGAGAATGGAAGAGAGAGGAAACCAAAATATACGCGTTGTCCGCTTCACGAACTCTCACAGTCTTTGCCCGGCCTGCCGGAAATGATGGGAGCCGTGGTCGATGAGTTCTTCCAGTACCTTCGCCTGCGAGGCCACTCGCTTGCATAGAGCGCGCGCTATCGGTGCTACACAGAGCGAAGATGGCGCCGTCTCGCCGAAGCTGCTAGGTTCCGGGGACAGCCGTTGAGCCCAGGCGCAGCCATGTAGACTTGTAAGCCGCCAGCCGAGTGCAGCGCACACCTATAGCACCCTCTGGCTGCTGCCAGGAGTCGCTTTGTTTGGTCCGCAGCGCAGCGCTCGCATAAACTCGAAGCAAGCCTCATCTGGGCTGCAGCTGTCGCTTAAGCCAGCGCAGCAGCCAAGGCGTAAGCGACTTGAATGTGTTTCTTAATTTGCTGAATTAAAAAGCAAGACAAACCAAAGCGCACAGCTGAAGAGATTGTTGCCCGCTCGAATGGCAGAGAACAAAGGGCCACACAAAAAGGAAAAAGGGGGCACGAGCGGTCGCGCGCAAGCTGCGAAGCGGTTGCGCAAAAGCCTTCCAACCAGTGGTTCTTTTGCATACGTAACGCGAATCAGGTTGGATGTAAAGAAGAGAGAGAAGAATCCAGGAAAGAGAGGAGCGCCGTCCTCGGGGCAAAGATGCTTGTCAAGGCCGGCTGCAGTTATGGCGCGTCGGCATAAAAACACTGAAAGTGCTCACGTCTGGCGCAGAGAGACAATCACGAGAGGCGGCGAGAAGGCGGGCTCCGTTCTTCTGCCAGGCCCTGGCCACCACCGCCTCAGCTTCGGGGGCCTTTTTTGCGTCGGCCGCGCGAGCCATATCTTCTTCGGTCGGTGTTCTCTCTGGCGGCGCCAAAACGCGTTATTTGCGAGAGGGGAACCAGTTCCGCCCGGGCTGCCATCGGGAGCAAGGGTCGGCCAAGGTATTCATAACTCGCACTTCTGAAACACCAGAACGTGTGGAGCGACACATTGTCTTTGCTCCTCCTTTTTTTCTCCCCTGCGCGCGGTGAGACTAACTCCACTTTTTTTTCCTCTCTTTTTACTCTTCGAGCGGGCAGCCATAAAAGTTACAACGTGGCGACCTTTTCCCTTGACGTATTTGACTGCTTCGAAGGAGTGCGCGGCCAGGCGAAACTGAAATCATAAAAACAAGGCACCCGGCACAGGAATTTGGTTCTGCTCCAAACGCGTGCCGCCGAAACTCGGCGCGATGAAAAAATAAAATAAAACGCCCGCGAGCGAAGAGGGCACCGGATCTTGCCTTCTTCCTAACCTTGTGTGCTCTTCTCACTTCAGTTATACTGCTCCCCTCGCTGCAGCCAACGTCGGCTAATACCAAAGCGCGGCCTCAAACGGGCAACGAAGGTGAAAGCTGCGTGGTAAAACGGCGGTTACGTTTCGAGTTATATGATACCATGACCTCGCGGTCAGTAATCCGTCATTTGCTCTCGTTGGGCTCCAGTAAGGCAGGAATAGATCTGACCAGTAGTCGGCAGAGGATTAGCAGCAGTGTTCCGTCTCATCAGATGCGTGCATGCGGGTGAAAACTGCTGAGGCGCCGGAAGTTGCGTAGCGAAAGGTGATTCCGTGCTTAGACCCCGTGTACGCGTGGCATCTCACCGGCACGTACATGATTAAACCCTTCGTTCACTACGCACTAAATAAATGACTGTGTAAACGATGCTCAATTCTCTGGCTCACGCCTCCGCGGGTCACTTTGACTGATGCGAGCCGCACTCTTTTGCTGCACTGACGAACGCTTTGGGACTGATAGCATGCTCAGTGCAACCGGCGGGTCGGAAGTGGTCACAAGAAGCAACCACTGAGAAAACGAATAAAATGATATATCAGTGAAACCATTTCCGTTGCAAATGCGCTCTAACGCTGAGAAATTCAGCATTGAGTACGGCGTCTCTACAGCCTAGCTATTGATCCGACATCTGTACACCGACGTGGGCAGTGGAAAAAGTCGGTAACGTTCATTCGGCTCCTCCTTTCACGAAAGAGTGAACGATGTTCCTGTCCCGCAGAGCAAGTAGCAGCCGATGTCTACAACCGCCCAGCGAGGCGAACATGTCACGCAATCGCGCTGGGCGGCCGCGTCATCCCGTAGAACAGCGCGCGCGTATCTCTCGTTCGGGCCACAATGGCGGCTGAGATCGCTGTCGGACGAGCGGAGATTTAAGAGTCGAACTGCAGCCCATCGTGCCGTTAGTGAAAGTGCGCCATTCAGAGCTATAGGTAATTTTGCTTTCTTTCCGTTGCGCGGAGTGCCAATAGGTTAACAGATTCCACATCTACTGTGCTCTGCGTGACATGTTCGCAGCAATGAACTCAGGCCTGGAAGACCGCGCGTTGCTTTCGTCATGGACGGACGCGCGCTGAATTGCCACGCAACTATAGCCCGTAAATATTTTATCGCCAGTGTTCGATGTAGATTACAGTGTGTCTGCAAGACTGAGCGTGAAAGAGGAGTATGTAAATATGCAGAAAATATCTGCAGGGGTAGAAAAATACCGGGTAGAAAGGGTGTCAGGCGGAGAGGAAGAAACACGTATAAAAGCTCATTTGGAACACCACAGCAACCTGTATGATTTGATTATACAATTTTCCTGCCAAGTATCTAAGAGGATGGTGTACAGCGCCCGACTGAGGAGTAATAAACACGAAAATTATGAAGGCAGGCATTAAAGTTATCACGAAAAAAAAAACTTCAGTATTGTTCAACAGTTTGGCACAGGAACAACACTGCACGATGGGTAACGCGGTTTTGGAAGTAGTAGCCGAGTACATCTTCCTAGGTCAAGAATTGGCTGTAGATTCATATCAAGATAACATTTGGTAGGTACTCAAAAGTTCATGAACAACACCTTACTAATATCCCTCAGAAGGAAAGTATAAATTGTTCCCGCCTGCCAGAACTCAATGATTGGGCCGGATTTTGGACGGTTACGTAGGAAAAAAATTTCACTTCAGACTATAGCACAACACGGTGTGCGAAAGAAAATGATATGGCTAACTAAAGAGACAGAAACAGTGCGACGTTTGTCACAGGCTTGACGAGATTTAGTGAGAGTCTAGCTGAAATCAAGAGGTGGAAATGGGCCTGGCGGGACATATGCAATGCACACAGCAGCAGATAACAGTCTACAAGGAAAACGAAATGAATTCCAAGGGATGGGAGACGTACAAAGGGAGGCAGAGATTCAGGTGGGAAGAGGAGACTAGGAAATCCGGTGGGATGTGGTGGCCGCAGATAGCGCTAGAAAGGGATAACTGGAAACTTTAGGAGAGGCCCCATTGTCACCTGGCTGATTATCATGACGGCATTCTTGCTAAGGTGGCATTTTTAGTGTCCTTATATGTGAACATTGACTTATTGACTGGCTAATTCATTGATTGACTGACTGACGCATTGATTGACTGACTGATTTATTGTCTGACTGATTGACTCATTTATTGACTGACTGACTCATTGACTGACTGACTGACTGACTGACTGACTGACTGACTGACTGACTGACTGACTGACTGACTGACTGACTGACTGACTGACTGACTGACTGACTGACTGACTGAGAGACGAAGACGTTGTTCGATCTCCTGTCGCATTAGCTCTGTTTATTTACCTAATTTTCTCTAATTTACCTAGTTTTATTTGAATATTCGAGAACGGCAACATCTTCAAGGCGGTACTGTCCCTATGGGAAGAGTACGGCTGCTCCGGGACCACGCCAATCAATGGAGGCTGGCTCGGAAGAGGCGGCCATGGCTTCCCAGGCTGTGGAGCGACCAGTACATGGACACGGCCCCCCGTCCAGTGAGACCTCATCGCTTTGTGGGGCTGATTCAACGATCGTGGACGGTGACGAGTCAGTGGCCGAATGGCTGACGTCGACAACGAGGGCTTCAAGTTGGTGAGTCATCGCAAGCAACGAACGGTAGGGATCCCGGTAGTGGTTGAGCCCACAGAGAAAGGGGTTGATTTAAGAGAGAGAAATCCCATCTTACTTTTCGCGGCCATTCAATCACTGCTGGGACCAGCTCCGATTCGTAGTCGGTTTTCCGCGCACGGGGCTCTTCAGCTGAATGTCTCGACGGAAGAGCAGGTTGACAAGCTCCTGCAGAGCTTTCAGATTTTTGGCATCAAAGTTAACGTGCGGTTGCCCCATTCCTACATGAAGAACATCTGTGTTATTAATGGTGTACCGAAGTGGTATTCAGAACGCGACCTACTTGATTATTTGAAACCACAAGGTGTTCTCCACGTGAAACGACTTGTGCGTCGTGTGGAGTCTCCAGGAAAAGAATGGGCTGCGAAACCTACCAACCCTAGCGTGTTGACATTCGCTCCCAACTCTGAGCGCCCCGAAAAAAATTGATCTGGGATTCAAAAAACACGCAGTTGCTGATTTCGCTGAAGCTCCTCCACGGTGTTTTAGATGCCAACGGTTTGGGCACGTGGCCAAAGTTTGCATAAAGGATCGACGCTGTAAGCGGTGCGGAGGCGACCACGACTTTAAAACCTGCAAGGCCGATTTTTCTTGCGCCAATTGCGGTGGTGATCATCCAGCGAGTTTCGGAGGCCGCCCCTTCCGTGTGAGCGTTCTGCAGCGTCGAATATCCTTTATTGCTGGTCCCAAAACCCAACCGACTGAGACGCCTGTCCCATGATTAGACGAGTTCCCAGTGTTGGAGTCTGATGTTGTTGCGTAACCCAACAATGTCCCTAAGAGACCTGAGTCCGGCAAGACGCCAAGGTCCATTGCGTGCGAGTCGGTTGTTCGACCTCCAGCAAAAAGTGTCCATGTTCCTGAGCGACCGGATCACAGCCAGACTCTACGGCAAGGGGGACTCTCATATGCACAAGTGACAAAAAAACCAGCTACTGTGGCCAAGAGTGTGTCCCCGTCGGCATCTTTTGTCGATGTTGTGAGTGCGTTGCGCAAAATAAGGAACTCAAAAATCAAGGTATGTCTGACCTTCATGTTTTGTTTGGGGCCCTGCGTTCACATGTTCCAGTGATGACGCCTGGTAACCTGAAGCACTTCCTACAGCTGGTGCTTTCTTTTGAGTCCCTAATAACCACATTCGCAGCGAACTTCCTTGCGATTTAATGTTAAAGGGGTTAAACCTTGTGGATCTAATATGCATCGAAAAGTGCCGTTTATATTGCAGTGGAACTGCGCTAGGATTTTAAGTCGGTTAGCTGAACTAAAACTATTCTTGAAAGAGACTTGTGTACCAGTATTGGCCCTGTCAAAAGCTGGCCTGCCAAGCGGAGATGTTTGACTGGATATGTCGCCCTTAAAAACTGCAACATGAAGTCATTTCCTGCAGGAAGTCCCGCGCTTTACATGAGAAGGGAATTCCACATGTTTCTCTAAGCGTTGCCGATCTTTGCACGGATGACATTGAGGTAGCGGCTGTTAGAATACAGCTCGGCTCTCGAACCCTTTCTCTTGCATCCGTGTACGTGTCTCCGCGGAAGAAGGTAGTATGGGATTTGTTTCTACAGCAGCTCTGCGACCGCTGCACAGCTCCTAGAATTATCTGCGGTGATTTCAACGCCCATCATGCCGTCTGGGGTGACAGGAACACGGATTCCCGTGGACGCAAACTCGTACAGGTTTTTGACAGTTTGGACCTGTGTGTTGCCAATGACGGAAGCCCCACTTTCTTCCGGCCTCCAGCCTCAGCGACAGCTATAGACCTGACACTGCATTCACCTGACGTCCGCGTGAGTTGGTTAACAGCGCCTGACCGCATGGGAAGTGATCACTATCCAATTTTTGTGTTTGCTGCCTACTTTCGTATGCATGGTGCTAAAATGAGCAATGTGGTCAACTGGGACAAGTACAGAGAGCACCTAGAACGTGTTTCTGGTGATGTTGTTGACAAAATGATGTCTAGTAATCTAGCAGCAACTACGGTGGTCAAGCTACTTGATCATTTTCCGGCCCCGGATTTAAAACTCAGGAACTTTGCGCCGCGAGAAGAGTGGAGCGCCAACTCGTGCGGAAGAAGGACGACAGGCAACTGAAGACGACCTTCAATAGGCTGAATTCTGCCATTCGACGGCACACGAATAAGCTGTACAGGTCGCAATGGGCCTCATTCTGCGCTAGTTTGACTGTGTTCTCGCCGATGACGAGAATATGGCGAGTAATTGGCAGCCTTGCTGGAGAACCTCGCCCTTCGAAGCCTTTTGAAGCTCTTGCAATACGCAAGGAAAAACCTATTGCGTGCTTGGCAGAGGAATTTGCAGACGCACTCGTACGGGCTAATTCTGGAATAGATATATATACACCACCTGCTTCCTCAGGTCTATCATGGACGTCCCGTTCACGCTTCGTGAGCTTCAGACTGCGCTCAGTGGCCTGCGGCGCCGGTGTGCACCAGGTCCCGGCGGCATCACCAATCAAATGCTGAATAATCTGCCCTTGGAACTCAGGAAGGAGCTCCTCAACTTCATCAATCGAGTTTGGGAGACTGGCGATGTTCCTCCGCCATAAAAGGTGGCCCATGTAGTTCCAGTACTGAAGCTTGGCAAAGACATGACAGACCTTGCCTCGTATCGCCCTGTGCCATTGACCTCCTGTGTAGCTAAGTTGGTAGAGAAGCTAGTAAATGAACGCTTATCGTGGTGGCTTGAGGACAGCAAGGCACTGCCAACATGTATGACAAGATTCTGCCGAGGTCTTAGTGTCCAAGATAGCGTCTTAGACTTGGTGAGTCACATTGAACACCAGAGAACTTTCGGCCTTTCCACCTCAGCCATTTTTCTTGACGTTGCGAAAGCTTACGACAACGTGCTCCAGAGCTCAATTCTAAACAGTTTGCAAAGCATGGGCATACAGGTTCATATGTTAAGATTCACTTACAGGTGTATGAGTGATCGCGTGGTTCGTGTACGGTTAGGGAGTACCTTAAGCACCGAAAGGGTTCTATCACGAGGTGTTCCTCAAGGAAGTGTTCTTTCCCCCACGCTCTTTAACGTTGTAATGGCTGGCCTTCCCGATTCATTGAAAAAAAGTTTCAGACATGCAAGTGCGTATGTTAATATATGCTGACGACATCTGTATTTGGATTACTGGCTACCAACACAAGCGATTAGCCCTGATAGCTCGACAGGCTATACTTTCGGCACATGCTTACCTTCAAGATGTGGGATTGTCTCTGTCAGTAAAAAAATCCGGCTTTGTTCTGTTTCCAGGTGTAGGAAGACGTCAAGCGTGGTTGAAGATAGACCTCGGTCACTCTTGCATCCGTCAATTCAACCACACACGTTTCCTGGGCGTCATTAATGACGCCCGTCTACAGTGGCGCAAAGCTGTAGACGCGATTGTTTCATCTGTATCTTCCCGTCTCAATGTGAGCCGTAGAACTGCACGTGAGCAATGGGGAAACCATCCTTCTTCAATGGTCAAACTTCATGAAGCGCTGGTGGTCAGTCGCATAATGTATCAATTACCTTTAATTTCCCCCTTGGCACCACAACTTGAACGCCTTGAATTTAAGTTGTCCATATAAAGGGCCTAAGAAGAGACATTGGAGTTCCCCAGGCGGCTGCGAATAAGGCAGTACTTCATGAGTCCCTATCGGACCTCTTAGCCTTATCGCTTCTCAGAGACTACTAATGCATCTTGACCGCCTAGGAGAGACGGTAGCTGGGCGATTCCTTCTCCAGCGGCTTGCACTCAATACGCTTAGTTCTTTAGGCATTAATGTCCGAAGGCAAAGGAAACGGTTGAAACCCCCCTGGTCTTTTCGGACGCTCGACTGTAAGGTCACAATTTCCCCATGCGAGTGCAAAGCGCAGCTCTCCTGTGGCAGCAACGCGTTCACTTGTACTTGAACACTTGGAAACAGAGTATGCCCGCCATCTTCAAATTTTCACGGATGGTTCTGTGGATAAGGTCAAACAAGCTAGCGCAGCGGCTTTTTACATTCCTTCTGTGGACTGTAAGTGGTCCGTACGCTTTACTGCTGTCGTATCCTCCACAACGGCTGAAAGTGTTGCTATTGAGGCGGCTTTACGGAGGTTACGGTCTTGTCCGGCTCAACCTGTTGTCATCCTAACTGATTCGAAATCTGCCCTTCAGAGGTTAGAGCGCGGATTCCCTACTGACGCCTTGTCTATAAGCTCTCTGCGCTTGGTGCAGAATCTTCACAGCAGAGGCTTTACTCTGCATTTCCAATGGGTGTCCTCTCACATAGGAGTCAACGGTAATGAGGTGGCAGAAAATCTCGCCCATAAAGCTCTCTCAAGGATTCCATCAAAAAAAGCACCTCAAGATGGAAAAAGTCTCTCCAGGAAAACGATGCTCGATCATTTCAGTACCCTGTGGAGTGCGTCCCACAAGCCATGTGTGACCAAGGGACTGAGAAGATCTCAGGCGACCCTTCTACATCGAATTTGCACGGCCTCTGCTCGCACTCCTGCATGGATGCATAAGACGGGCATAGCATCGTCTCCGCTTTGCTCTTTATGTGGTGTGTGCGGGGATATCGGACATTATATTATGTACTGCCCAGAGTACAACGCGGAAAGGTATGGGATGTTCGCTTCCTTCAAGAAGACAGGAACCCGTCACAGTACAGTTCAGGACATTGTCTACCCGAGTGGAAACGAGACATGCAGAAGGGAGGTTGCACGCCTTCTTTTAACATTTCTGCAGGACACGGATCTTGTTTCTAAATGGTGACAGCAGGAACGGACTATGGCATACTGTGATTGAATGTGTGCGTAGATGGTGTCTTCCGGAGTGGACTACGTTATACTGTGAGTGCATGTGTGTATGGATTGTAGCACTACAATGGCCTATGTTCTACTGTGACTGAATATGTGCATAGATGGTGACTTCTGGAGTAGACTGATGTGGACTGTGTGCATTGATTGTGTGCATAGACGGGGACTGTGGGAGAGAATGTGTGCTATTACAAGAGACTGTGCGCATAGCGGGGTAGATGCGACAGGCTTTAGGACATTGTTAATATAGAAGGAACGCTACGGTGGAGCAATTGCCGGCAGATAAAGCAAGGCTAACCCCATCTGTAGCATTTAACACCTCAACTCAACTCTCTGACTGACTGACTGACTGACTGACTGACTGACTGTCTGACTGACTGACTGACTGACTGACTGACTGACTGACTGACTGACTGACTGACTGACTGACTGACTGACTGACTGACTGACTGACTGACTGACCGACCGACCGACCGACCGACCTACTGACTGACTGACTGATAAAATAAGGACAAAATAAGAAAAATAATCGCATGCTTCCTTGTCTCTCTTTTTTTTTATCCGAGTGTCGTTGAATGTACAATCTGCGGTTTCCTAACACTGAAAAGAGGACAGTTTACACAGCATTCCCTCCGTTTGTATAAACTCGTATAACATTACAGTGTCTGCGAGAATCGTTCTCAGCGTTGTTACCATACCAGCTGTCGAGTATTTTTTTTCCCGTGTCTTCAAAATATGACATTTCATTTTAGTACACTGGGAACATAGCCGGGCCCTAACAGATTTGATTTTATTCGGCGCCAAAGAAAAGCTAGGGCTGTGGTTTATCCTCTGAGCGTCTCGTGTTGTCTGAGTAAATCATCTCCGACGCCTCATGTGTCGGGCATACACAGCCCAAAGGTTTTGCTTTTCAGCCGCGTAGTGGGGACCAACGCTGGAAGTCCCAAGATCGACAAGGGTGGGAATCGCAGTTTCTCTCACCTCCGAGAGGTTTACAACACTGATGATGCAACAAGGGCGACACCGCATGACCTAGAAGCATACCCGGTGGGCTGTATACTTTCAACAAACGCTGTGGCCCACAGACTTCGGTTTATTCACGGCCCTGCCAATCCGTGTCCCGAGCGTTCATACGCTAAACCATCGCACTTACAGCCGCTAAGCGCATTAAGCCGGCGCTTTCGCAACGCCGGCAGTCCGTCTATGAGCTTTTGTGTTAAGCCATCAACGAGAGCGCTTCGTGGTTCCGGCAGGATGTGTTCTCAGCGTGTGTTCACTTTATTATGACAATGTACGGGGAAAATGACCTGCAAAGTATATTGCGGAAACGATCAGCAGCACTGGTTGGGCTGCTTCACCGACGGCGTCCGTAGGGAAGGTCGCGCCAAGTGCTCTTTGACGGAGGTGATTTCGCAAATTATTCCTCTAACGACGTCTGCGGTTTTGAGCATGCCGATCGGAAAATCCGAACGGGTGGTGGCGGCGGGACAGCAGTGGCGCGGATGTTTGCCTTTCGGAGCGCGTCTTGTCCATCCCCGGTCGGGATGGCCTCGCGGCAGCTCGATAATGCACGCGGGGCGCGCGCGTAATCAGCCCCGTGTCTCCCCGCGCGGACAACAAAGGCCACCTGCCACCGCGCGCCGCTCGTGCAGCTTCGGAGGCGGCGGCGATGCCCCGACGAGGCCGTCCGGCCGGGTCCGCGCGTGGCTCTTCACTTATGCAAATCCGCGAGAGTCCCCCAATCGTAACACTTGATCACGGCATCACGAAACCGCCATTTCTGGCCGGCGCTAATAGCCGCGCCGTGAGCGCTGGTCTCGGGGGCGACCAGATGGAAAGCGTCGCCCCTTCGCTCCGGCGTTACGGTTTAATGGCCAGATGAGGCGCTAATAAAGCCCCGGCCCTGCCACCGGGAAGCGACGCCAAGGGCGGCTGCCCCACGGGATCCACGCTCCCGGGAGGCGCGCCAACTCTGCGCGGCCCCGGGCCCGGCCTCCTCCGGGAGCCACCGTGGACTACGGCAGCGCGGAGACGTCGGGAAGAGATGCGCCCCTTCACTCATCGCACGAAGTTCACCGACATTTTATCGCGACTACGGTAGCCTGTCGATCGGGCGGAAGGGACGGAATCCGCTGACACGACGGGAGTGTTCCAGCGAGTTGGCTCCCGCTGCATGCGCAACAGCTGAGCGGGTGAAATACACTGCTCAAATCTTGGACGCTGTGGGCACCTGTACACTGCAACCAGAATAATAAGTCGTTGTTTCAGTAGGCTACAAGCGCATAGCAAGAAAACACCTTTAATCCGCTGTTACCCCGTAAATTCTGCTCGGCAAACTGTCGTAGAAAACGCGTAATAAATCGCATTATTGTTCAGCTGAGTACTGATAGCAGCGACAAATACTTCTGTTAGTAGTACGGACAATTGCGTGGAAAATGTATGCATGAATAAAGAAACGTAAATTCACGCGCACGACGCGCTGTTAATGAAACGTCTCATGCCCCAAAGGTACCCGAGAACCTACTTCTTCGCGTGCCTCGAGGATGTACCCGAGAACCCATTTCTTCGAATGCTCCCTATTTTCATCCAAGGCTTTTTTGACAGAAACCGACAAAAACCGCGGTGTTTTCCGTTCGCCTTTCATTTTTCTCCATCGCCGTCGTCCCCTGCGGCGTTGCAGATCGGCCCTGCTGAAAGTGAAAGCGCAGCTCGAACAAAGGCGCGTGTCCCCATCAACCCCCGGAGAGGATGGCGGAGGGGCGACATGCGTCCCGTGCCGTCGCCGCGTCTTGTATTTCAAACGCCCGCTCAACTGCGAGCGGCGGCGGCGACGACCAAGAAGCGGCATGAAAGAAGTTAGAATCCCACTTGCGCAATGGCTCTTTTCATCTTCGTCTCGCGCTGGCGTACGCGTGTCACTTTCCGCCGCGCGCGGCCGCCTAAAGGCGCGTCGTCCATTCACTCACGCTCCGGCGCCAGCCCTGAATAGCGAGGTCCGCGCGCTTCCACAATGGCGCCAAAATCTGGACCGAGGTGTGTGTTTTCCGGCGCGTCGTCCCGCTGGGCGGCGTTGCGCAGCCGGCGTCGCCGCCGCCTTCCGGGACAAAAGAGGTGGCGAAAGGGCCCGCGGATATGCGCCGCGGCTCCGGAATGCCCTCGCCATGGGTGCGACATTCCGAGGGACTGCAGATGGGACGCCGCGGCGGCGCTCTTGAAAACCATTAGGCCGCGCGGATTGTCGGATGGCGGCCACGGGGCCACGGGTCTATCATTACAGCGTCCCGGAGGGCCACGCTCTCCCCTCCTCCTCCTCTTACTCGGCGGTGCAGGATGCGACTCCCCCCACCGTCGCTTCTCTCTCGGCCACCACCGCTAGCTGCTTACGCGATCGGCTGGACCGCTGCACGCGAACGGCGGCGACAAACAGCGAAGGGATTCCCTGCCTGGACGGGCGAAGACCGCTCCCCCGCCACGTGAAGACCGTTCCCCGCCGTCGCTGCCGCTTCTTCCAGCTGGCTTGGAAAGACCGCAATCAAAGCAGCGAAATTACGCTTACCATCTTAGGACTAGTGTTTTTGGGCGCGTTTAATGCTATAACGGTCACTGTTCTTTGATTCCATTCCGTTCTTATCGCTTGCAGTGCCTTTTGGCAGAAAGACAGGGAAAAAGGGGAAGGGGTGGGGGGGGGGGGGGGCGAAATA